>OY754985.1:8982980-9262980 GCA_963576475.1 Molanna angustata | reverse complement strand
AGTTGGTTAAAATATTGTATACCCAGGTATTTATACTGATGTTGGGCATGCGTCTTATTACATTTCGGTATCATCATATTTCCTATGAGATGCCGTCTCTACTCACTAGATTTTCAGCCCGCTTTCCAAAGGTATCTTTATGTATTTGTTGTAAAGCAATATTTTTATATAAATTATCTAAATCAGGTACTTGGAATACATCAAATAATTGTTTTGTAGGAAAATTTCTAGGTTTTTTGAGAATGACCTTAATTATTAATTTTTGTGTTATTTTTAGTGATTTTAAGTTAGTCTTATATGTTCCACCCCAACCAATAATACCATATTGTAAAAGAGATTGTACAAGACCATAGTACACTGTCTTTATTATTTTTACTTGCAGTATATTACGAAGTCGCACAAATATATAAATCAGTTTTCTTACTCTTTTTACAAGTTGGTTCAAATGTTCTTTCCACTTTAACTCTTGGTCTATTGTAATTCCTAAATATTTCACTGATTTATTTATCTGTAAAATACTACAATCTACACTTAAACATTGTTCATTCTGATTTTGTTTGCATATGTTACTATGGATGCTGATATCAATATGAGGTGGAATGGAGGAAGAGTTTATTGCGAACAGTACACATATTGTTTTTTCCGAATTTAAAGATAAAACATTTTTATCAAACCAATTTTTAATTACATTTATATCACTATTTGCTTGTTTGGTCACAATTTCCCAGGTGTCACCACTTACAATTATAGCCGTGTCATCAGCATATGAATAAATTTTACTCGAGATTTTCAATTGGAAAATCATATTGAAATATATTATAAAAAGTAATGGTCCAAGTACTGTTCCTTGTGGAATCCCGAAAGTGAGTATCTCTGGATCACTTAGAACATTATTTATTTTCACTGTTTCCTATTTGATATATATGATTTCAACCAATTCAGAATTGTTCCTTTTATCCCAATTTGCGGTAGTTTTTCTAACAGTATGTCATGTGAAATGCTGTCAAATGCCTTGCGTAGATCAATAAATATTCCGATACATTTTTTATTAGAATCCATTGCTGTTATAACCTCAGATGTTAATTTTGCAATAGCATCTTGGGTACTCATTCCACTTCTAAAACCAAGCTGATTAGAGTTATGTATATTATTTTCTTCAAGGTAACGCGTAAGTTGATTTTTAACGATTTTTTCAATTATTTTGGCTATTTTTGATATTAGTGAAATTGGTCGGTAATTAGTCATTTCCTCGGTGTTGCCGTTTTTAAATATAGGTGATACTATGGTTTTTTTATAATTTGATGGGAATATTCCTGTCTTAAAACTCAAGTTGATTATGTGTTTTATGGGAGTGCTCAGGTAGTTCTTCATCTGCTTCAGGATTGTGACGGTAATCCCATCATATCCCGGTGCGGAGCCTCCTCTTAATGTCATTATAATATTTTCAACATCAGTTGCATAACTAGCTTTACTAACTTTATATGAAATAATAATTTTTTAAGTTTTATCAAAATATAAAATTAATCAAACTGGCTGTTTTTTACATGCAAACATGAGGAACAAAGAAATTAAAATCATCAGAACTCTCATCTTCCCAATATCCCTATACCCTGCCGAAACCTGGACAATGAAGTCCCGTGGTCGTACCAGGATTGATGCATTTGAAATGTGGTGTTGGCGTCGCATGCTGAGGATTCCGTGGACTGCAAGAAGAACGAATGACTCGGTCCTTAAAGAAATCAAAATAAAAGAAAGATTGTCTACAGTATGCAGCCACCGGGTATTGAGTTTCTTTGGTCACATTAAGAGTATTATCACAGGAAGTGTACCAGGCAAAAGAAGTAAAGGCACATCTCCTGCGCGATGGTGTGACTAAATTAAGGAGATGACCGGGAACGAAATTTATTCGGCGGTGCGAGCTGCGGAGGGCAGAGAGGACTTGAGGCGACTCGTTGTCAATTGGCGGCCCCAGCATTGAGGAAATGAAGAGGAAGAGAGAAGAGAGAGATGAGGAATACACAAACTGGTCGGGGAGTTAGTTAATAATCGATTTCAATATTCCAGTACAGGCAGACTGACAAGTGAGGTTAAAGAAAAGGGTGAATAAAGTGTTTCTTCCATACACTCTGTACATCTATGTCATTTTCCCATGTGTCTATGGTTATTTTTCATTGCATGCAAAATGTAATAAATAATTTTGCATTATTATTTATTCATGACGCGCGTGACACGTTCAAAATGAAAAATTGCATAGCATATCCACAATGGAGTATTCGATTGCAGTACAATCATATTTCGCTTTATAAAAGTTTCGAATCGAGTAATTACCTTATGCAAGCGGAAATAATATTCACAAACAAACCACACAGAGATCCAAATCGGGGAAAAATAATTTTGCAACGGGTTGGTTCGACAAATTGGCTGTAATTTAAATGATTTCAACCAACTCAAGGTGACTCGATATATGAAGTCATATATATGAAAATAAGGCAAAGACACTCATTAACTTATTAAATAATAATAGTAAATTTTATTTAGATATAAAAACATATATAAAAATTAATATATCTAGTATAAACAAAAAATGTATAACAAAACTTTTTTTAAACAATACGTATTGTAAGAGTATGACAACGAATTATAAAAACATGTAGAACTTTGGAACATTAATACATAGTTTTTAACTAAGTATTCAGCACCTAGCCTACGAAAGGTGACAAGAATTGTGGATTATTTTATGATATTATTTTTGTTTTATTTTTTTTCAAGATTTGTTGTAAATCGAATATTTTTAAGTTTATTTTTTCCCTGTCAAGAATCAAAGATATTTTTTGACAATTATTAAATCTCGATAGAGACGAAGATGGAATATCATAGAAGAACCAGGTACTTTTGGCACCTACAGGGCTTACGACCTATCGTAGACTATTTGACAAGTATATTTTTAGTAACACTGGAGTACTACGCATAGCCAACACCAAAATAGAATTATTCACCAATGTTAAGCTCCGTAAAGTGTTGTACTTCGGCCATATTCTGAGAGGTGAAAAGTATGCCATCCTTAAGCTCGTCATGAAGGGGAAGATTGAGGGTCGTAGAGGGGTTGGAAGAAGGCAGCTGCCCTGGCTGTGAAACATCCGCAATATTCTGGTATATGAACCGTGGAGGAGCTGTTTCGCACTGCAAAGGACTGGGAGGCTTTTTCTATGGTGGTCTTCTACGTCGGGGAATCTGATATTATGACACAAGAAGAAGAAAAAGTTATCTTAAAATTTTTGTATATAGGCCATTCCATAGTCTAGCTGATTGTATATACTTATTTAGTTATACAATTTCATAATCAGCTATTTCATTTAGGTTGTAACATACTTATTTAGTATTTTTTTTATTCCTTGGTCTAGGACTCTAGAATACAAGTACAGATCCTCCCAAGAACGAAGAGTTTACCTCTGAGAGGTCGGGATAATGGAAAGTCCTGACCTATGTTGTCCTCAACCCCCAAGTAGCGGGTTTCAAGATACCTTCCTTTGGTGAATTTTTCCTTTTTGGTGGCAATAAGTCCTCCAGTTGACCTTCCAGGAACTGCCTGGAGAGATTTTCCATCGGTAAACAATTCATGTTTAATATATGTACACGTGATGTATTTGTTTCAACGTATGGCGTGTTCACGTGAACGGCACAAAATAATTTCAATCCGCTTCGCCCTTGATATGGTCAAAGGCTTCATAATGTAAGAAAGAAGAGAAAATGAAAATCTTTTATTTTTTTTAATTCTGTTTTCATTTTGGGAGTCAAATCCGGTCAAACTGTGAAATCAAAATCCTCATGATAACCCATATTATGGATGCAATAATCATTTTATGGGCAATCATAAGGGACCACTTCAGTTTACTGGTTCTTTGGTGCATATTTAGGTAATTCAACTGTCGATTTGTTCAAGAATTTATTTCCATCAACAGATCGACAAAGTTTTTTGCCAAGATCCGTGAGATTTTGTATGGCCTTGGGGGCAAGTCTGGTCCAATCGGTGAAATCAAAACCCTCACGATTACCCATATCATGGATATAATTATTATATGGAGTTCTATAATATCTCAAGAACTAGTAGGAGGAATATTTGGCGCTGGCTGAACGCACGGGCGACGCGTTTCAGTGCCAATCTCTCCTCTCTTCAGTAAAATTCGCTTGTATATTATTTAGGGAATTTATATAGTATGTTTGTTTCGCGCTAGGTTGGGAATTGGATTTTAATGTTAATTTATTTATTTACAGAAGGGTGCTCCGGTCTAGAAAGGCACTAGGTGATAACCTGTCGCCTGTTCCCCAAATCCAACGCGAAATGATGTCGCGTGTGTACTCGATCCTGCCGTGCGTAACTCGGTAATTAGTTGCAAGCTAATTTTTTTTTTTTTTTTTATTTTAATCTGGCTATTCACCCCGATCGGGTGTTATTTGCCAAAAAAGGTATAAATGATTTAGTTAACTGTTTTGTGTGTGAATTTTATGAAAACTGTTTACTTTAGATCTTAATTAGGTTATTTTTAATAAATCTGACAATCAAGATGTATGTGTTTTTGGAATTGGAAGCCAAAAGCGACCTCATATTCACTGGCATTGGCGTTTTTATTCTTATTAAATCTGTATAAAAATTTGGGTACGCGTTTCTTAATGGACATTCAAAAAATATATGATCCAGCGTTTCGTCGTTTGTTCCGCACTCGCATAGATTCGACTCAATAACTCCAATCCTTGCCAAATGCTCACCAGTAGAACAATGTCCGAGGCGCATTCGACACAGTACACTGGTCGTATGTTTGTCGAACATCATTTCACTGAACCACGGCTTTCTGGCTAGTCTTGGCTGAGTCTCTCTATACAGCCTGCCCTTCGTTTGAGAGACAAAGTCCCAATGAGACTGCCAATTCTCCATTAGGCGCATCTTAATATTAGGAAGAATATCGTTTAAAATAATGAAGGGGTGAGTCCTTGTAGTACATTTGGTTGACATTTTGGCTAATTCATCTGCCTTCTCATTCCCTTTTATTCCGCAGTGACTTGGTATCCATGCCAAACATGCTTCTTTTTTTTGGTCCTTGATTTTTTTAATTTTTGTTCTAATTTGGATACAGTAGGGATCATCCACATAAGAAAGAGGGGATCTGCTTAATTTTTGAATTGCGCTTAATGAATCTGTTAAAATTAAAGTGTGTGAGAACTGTTTTGTTTCTGCGTAATTCAGAGCTTCCAATATTGCAACACACTCCGCTGAGAAAATGGTTGCTTCCTTATGAAGAGTCAACATCAATTGAGCATTGTCCGATTCACTGAAAACTGCCGATCCTACGTTGTTCACATTGTCTAGCTTCGATCCATCTGTATACAGTAATTTCCATTTGCTCCATTTATTTGATATTTCTTGGTTGAAGCGTTTGGAGGCAAAGGTATCTGGAACTATGTTTAAAGATTGGATGAAAGTTGGAGTATCTACTAAGTTATGGTAGGGGATGGAATAAACAGGAAGTATTTCAGATTTGAGTAGAACTTGTGAGTACATTTCCATAAATTTAAGGCTATTGATTAGTGGAGTTGGTTTTTTATTCTTCCAAAAAGTGTTTTTATTTACAAAGTAATGTTTCAAATGATTGATTTTGTTAACTAAAGGGTGAAATTTTATACAATAGCATTTTCCGAAGAAGTTGTCTGATAGGTATTGTTTTCTCAATTCAATAGGAGGATCTGCGGCCTCTACTTGGAGGGCGTTCACCGGTGAAGACTTCATAGCTCCCAAAACAATTCTTAAACTCTCATATTGGATTTTGTCAAGGATTTGGGAATTCTTTTTTGATAAAGGGCTTAAAAGGAATAAACCGTAATCGATTTGACTGCGAATATAGGATGTGTACATTATTCTGAGAATAGATGGATGACCACCCCACCAAGTGCGCGTTACTGCTCGCATAGCATTTAAACCGGACTGACATTTATTAGCAGTGTGGATAACTTGAGAATTCCAAGAGAGTCTGGAATCCATGATAATACCGAGGAATTTAATTTCAGTTGTAGCTGGTAAGGCAGTATTATTTATGATGATTTTAATAGCCGGGATTGAACGTTTTTTGGTAAAGATGATTGATTTACATTTACTTAGACTAAGATTCATTCCAATGTCTGATAACCGCGAAGCTATTATTTTTAAATTGTCGTTAAGCAACATCTCCATTTGTTGTAAGTTTTTACCTGATACATATACGAAAAAATCATCCGCATAATTTAATAACTGTATCGGAGAATATATAAGATGAAAAATTTCAAGGATGTAAATATTAAAGAGTATTGGGCTTAAAACTGACCCCTGAGGCAATCCTTTACCAACGATTCTTTCTTGTAAGTGGATACCTTGGATATCTAAAATAATTTTTCTATTAACAAGAAGGTTGATTATAAATGACGTTAACTTAGTTGGGATCCCTATGCGAGTGAGTTTGGTTTTAAGAATTGGAAAGTGTACATTATCAAATGCACTAGAGATGTCCAAACTCGCTCCTACGACATGTTCCTGTCTGGAAAAAGCTAACAGAATGTCTGTTACTAAGTTAGATACACTTTCGAGGGTAGATTTTTTTTTTCTGAATCCAAACATGTTATGAGGAAAGGTTTTTTTATTTTCAACGAACCAATCGATTCTTCTTTTGATCAGATGTTCGGTTAATTTTAGAAGAGTTGAGGCAAGAGCAATTGGTCTGTAATTTTCTCCCGAATTTGGGTCTTTCTTTGGTTTTAGAATTGGAATAATTAGTTGGGACTTCCATGTATCAGGGACAGTGCCAGAATCAAACATTATGTTTATTAATTTGGTGAAGTATTCTAGCATACTGTCGCTGGTATTTGCTAAGATGACATATGGGATTCCATCGATTCCTGGGGCGGTATTTTTGACGATTTCGAGGATGGCTTTGAGTTCGTTAGTTTGGAATGGAGCATCTAACCAGTTGTTATTAGGTGGGAAGGAATATTCTGTGAGAAGTTCGTCAGCATTTGCAGCAAATGGAGGAGCGAGTTTGTTCAAAAAGTCATCTGACCATAGCTTCGGGCACGATTTTAGAGGCGATAATTTGAATGATCCGCGGAATTTTTTAATGTTATTCCAAACGGTAGATATTGGTATTTGAGGAGAAAGCGATGTGCAGAAGTCTATCCATCCTTTTCGCTTTTTGTTTCTCAGAAATCTCTTTACTTTGGCTTGAATATTTTTAAAAATCAAATAATTTTCCAATGTCATATTTTTTCTATACACCTTAAGCGCTTCTTTTCTAAGAATTGTTTGATCTTCGCATTCCGAATCCCACCAAGGTGGAGGGGGAGGATATTTTTTGGTTTTATTAACTTTCTTAGGGATGAAATTTTCCGCTTTTTCTATTGTTTCTATGAAATTATCGTAACAATCTAGTAAATTTTCTTTAGAGGGTATAATTAGTCGTGAATTGGTTGGGTCATCCGTGAAATTAACAAATCCAGACCAATTGGCTTTTTCAAAATTACAAATGTTTTTACTAAATCTCTTTTTTCTTATTTGTGGTGCATTGCTGTAGGAGGAAGGATTGCGTACTAGTTTGCAGGACGGATGAGAGTAGAGAACACAAATCGGAAAGTGGTCACTGTTGAATGGATCGGGTTGAATATTCCAATCCAGGTAAGGGGCTAATTCTGGGCTACAAATTGTTAAATCTACGGCACTTGGTCGTTGATTTGGTACGGGGACTCGCGTAGGAGATCCATCATTAATAACACATAAACTCAGCTCATTTAATAGATCTACTATTATTCTGCCTAATCTTGTACATGTAGATGAACCCCATATGCTATGATGGGCATTGAAATCCCCAAGTATTACAAATGGTGAAGGTAAACGATTGAATACTGACTTCAATATTGATTTTGTGGGTTGAAAATTAGGGGAAATGTATATTGATACGAAAGTTGTGCCATTTATTTCGGCAGCGACTAACTGGAAAGGGCAGTTGATTGTTTTTGGGTGTACCTGATTGAAATATAATGAATCTTTTATTAATAATGCACAACCTCCACGACCGTCCAGTCTATTGTCAGTAAGGCATCGGTAACCGTGTATTTTAAATAGCTTATCATCTCTAAGCCAAGTTTCGGACAATGCAGCTACGTCTATCTGATTTCCAGATAGAAGATTTAATATTGAGTCTTTATTAGGAACAGCACTCCTACAGTTCCATTGAAAAATGTTTAAAGCCATTTTAGAGTATGATAAAATATAGATTTGATACGTATGCTTTGCAACCTACGGCAGAGGAACCGACGGTGCATCTGCATTGGAATGTGTTGGTTCAGTAATGTTATTATCTTCGTTAGTAATTAATGTAGCGTTTTTTAATGTATTTTTTATTATTTCATCGTTGGACGGTATGGAAACATAGTTTCCAGTAGTAAGTAGTTCGTTTAACATGTTATATATACAGTTAAGGATAATTTCTTTGCGGTTGTTCATGGGGTCATAGTTGCTTGTATTGTTAGGAAGGGCACAACCATTATTTGGAGAAGGGTAGTTTCCATTTGGGGCTATCAGTATGGAGTCTAAGTGTTTTTTTTCGTTTATTGATAAAGCGTTTGTTTTTGAATGGGGCGTTTTACTTATATGAGATATTTGTCTCCATTTTAGCCTAGAGTGGGTTTGGTTTTCAGCACTAGGAATAATTTTGGTTTTTTCTGAATATGTGATTTTCGCCGGTGGGAACATACTTGATGCCTCAATATAAGATACAGAATTTTCCGCCATCACTTTTTTTATATTTTTTTGGCGCGTCAACTCCGGGCAGTTGATATCCAGGGCTGAATGATTACCCGTACAGTTAGCGCAAATTAAGTTTTCAATATTTTCTGTACAAGTCTCACCGAGATGCTGGGAACGACATTTATAACATCTAGCAATACTAGATTTGCAATTGATTTTTGTGTGTCCAAATCTCAGGCACTTATGGCATTGTATCGTTGGAAAGATATATGTGTCTACGGGAAGACGATTATAAAATAGATACACATGAGAAGGGAGTCTCTGTCCCTCAAACGTTACTACAACTGTCTGCGATGGTCTCCATGTTGGAGTTTCGGCCCTACGGTCTCTGTAATTCAGTCTACGGATTTTCAAAGCCTTTCCAAATCCTGGGGGAACCTCCAAGTTTTGGATAATTTCATCGTCCGAAAATGATGTAGGAATATCCTTTACCACTCCCAGACGAGTCACATGAAACGATGGAATAAATGTTACGTAATTTTTTTCTTCTAAAATTTTGTTATTCAAAATAGAATTCGCGGTCAAATAATTGTTGAATTCTATAGATATTAAACGTTTTCCTAGAGGTTTTATTTTTTTTATATCAGTGAATTTATGTTTATAAATGAATGAGCCGAAAGAAACTGCATTCATAATTTGATTTTCTCCCGATACTTTGTTTTGTATATGAACGATATACGGCGGCAAAGAACATTCGTTGTATCGGTATAAAGGTATGTTAACACGCGTTTCTATTGTTGTGTCGTTGGGTTTGAAACGTTTTGTTGATAGAATCGTGTTAGTATCTCTATCGGTTTGCGGTAGTGTGGACTGGGCTTTAGTTTTACCTGATGTTGAAACGAATAACTGCTTATTAATAACATTGTTGTCAGGTGCGGGAGGGGGCCTACCGCCCCCTTCATCTTCCTCCCCCCGTTCGTTCATCGCTACATACGGTTGGTGTCGCTGTCGCTTCACCGCTAATAAGAATTAAACTCCTACCTACGTACAAAGCAAAAAATAAATCAAATAAAATGGAACGAACTCACCGGTATCGTTGTAGAAAGAAAAACACAAATTAACTATATTAAATTAACTAAATTGAAACAAAAACTAAAAACACATTATTCACAATGTAACTGTTAACAAAAATAAATGATATTTAGATAGTAAACTCCACTATAAATCACTCGTTTTGATTTAATTGACCGGAGAAAAAGTAACGCGTCTGTCACTCAAAAATCCAAAATGGCCACTGTGCAAGCTAATTAAAGAACGTTACACAGCAGAATGAGGTACCCACGCCACACCATAAAACATTTATATATTTATCATATGAAATATAAATTAATTGATATTACAGACAGGTATTAAAATAGTTTGAATTTGACTTACGTGTTTATTTGATAGTTTGACTCTAATTATAATTCAAGATTGGTATATACTTCAATAATTGACTATTAAATAATTTAAATAAAATAGATCGATGAATGCGCGGAATCGAAATGTGAGTCGAGCAGAGTGACGATCTACCGCTGGCCTTGGTTAAACTGAACGACGGGAACGTGATGTGCAGGATCTTAAATAGCCGGCTGACGTCCCCCTACTCCTTGAAGTGGGTGGTCAACTCGGCTGGTTGCACCCGCTACATCACCCCCCTGCCAGCTGGATAGCGCCACCCTGGTCCGTTCCTCAGCATTTCCTCTGATTGTCTGTAACAATGACATGTGTTTTTTTTTAAATACAAAGAAATTTTATATTGGTTACCTGAAATGGCATTACATATATATATAGCAGTTTATTTTACTAATAAAAATTTAGAGGTCATATATTTATCATGTTCTTATTTCTATACTTATACATTTCTAAAAAAAAATATTGTTTATATTAACTTGTTCAATGTACTTTTTTATATGTACTGTAATTTGAACAAGAAGATAAAATTACAATTAAATTTACATTTCTATACAGCATTTTCTTAGTATACAGCATTTTCTTATTATACAGCATTTTCTTAGTATACAGCATTTTCTTATTATACAGCATTTTCTTATTTTGATTTGGTCAAGTTGGAATTTTATAAGATTTTATATTCAAATATTAGTTGCATATTGACCAAATTTTTTATCTATATTGAATACATATTACAATTATACAGAAATTAAAAATAGAAATTATTCAGGTTATAAAAATGATTAAAAATTACTCAGCTTAGAAATATTTGTAGCTGGTGAATCGCTCCGGGAAATATACTCGTCTTCCGGCTCTAGTGGTTGTATGTGGTTGCCGTTCTGGGGTGGCATCTGGAGTGTCATCTGAAGTGTCATCTGAAGTGTCATCTGGCGTAGTGGCTTGGTGCGTCTGTGGCGTGGACGTCCATCTCTGTTCTGTAGAGGTGGTGTGTCTACTGCTTGGTTCTACGCCGTAGTCTGTGTTCTCGTTCAGGAAGAATGCTGGTTTGAGTCTGTCCAATGATACTTGTTTGTTTTTACCATTGATTGTGATGGTAGCCGTTTTGTCATCCTTCTTTATTAACAAGTATGGTCCGTCATATGGTTTTTGTAGAGGTCGTCTCACAGCATCATGTCTTAAGAAGACATATTTGGTGTTTGCCATTTGTTTGTGCACAAATGTTTTTTTTCTCCCGTGATTTGCTATTGGGATAGGTCGGATTTCTGACATTGTTTGCTGTAGTTTATGTCCATAGGTGTTTTGCTCCTCAGGTGGTCCATCTTCGAAGAAGTCTCCGGGGAGTCTGAGGGTTGTTCCGTATGTCATCTCTGCTGGTGTATAGTCTGACCCCTCCTTGATTACGGTTCGTAGTCCTAGGAGTGTCAGTGGTAATGTCGTCGACCATGATATGTTTCCTGCGGCCATTAGTGATGTTTTTAATGAGCGGTGCCAACGTTCGATCATCCCATTCGATTGTGGGTGGTATGCAGTCGTTCTGTTATGTATTATTCCTAGCTTATTCATCAGTTTATTGAACAGTGAGCTTTCGAATTGGCGGCCTTGATCGGTCGTGATTGAATTCGGGACGCCAAATCTTGCTATCCAATTATACATGAGAGCGTCTGCAACGGTTTCTGCAGACATGTCTTTTAATGGGATCGCTTCGGGCCATCTTGTGTAGCGATCAATTATCGTCAGCAGGTATATGTAGTCTCTGGATGGAGTTAGCGGCCCCACCAGGTCTATGTGTATATTCTTGAACCTTCCATCTGCTGGTTTGTATTGTTTCAAAGGTGTTACAGTGTGGCGATGAATTTTCGAAGTTTGGCATTCGATGCAGTTGTTCACGACATTTTTTACTGTTTTGTCAATGTTGGGCCAAATATATTTATGTTTTAATAACTTTGATGTTGTTTTTACTCCGGGGTGACTTAATTTATGTACTGATAGTATTACTTCTTCTCGCATTGTGATTGGTACATATGGTCGTAACGTGTTGGTTGAGATGTCACACCATAACATTTTGTTAGTGTTAGGTATTGAGATTTTCTTTAGTGATAGAGATGAATTTTCCTGCATTTTCTTGAGCTCTTTGTCTGTGAGTTGTTCTCTTGCCATTTTAATATAGTCGATGTTTGATGTTATTTCTATCTCTTCGATTCTTGATAGAGTATCTGCGACTATGTTTTCTTCGCCTGATATGTGTTTGATGCGCGTGGTGAATTGACTTATATAATCCAGCTGTCTTTCTTGTCTAGGAGAGTTGAGCTTGATTTTATTAAAGGCGAAAATTAACGGTTTGTGGTCGGTGATTATTACAAAGTTTCTTCCTTCTATTTGTGGTCTGAAATATTTAATCGCCTCGTAGATGGCGGTGAGTTCTCGGTCATACGTACTGTACTTTTCTTGTGCGCTATTAAATTTTCTGGAGAAAAATGATATGGGTTGCCAGCTGTTATCCGTTTTTTGTTGAAGTGCTGCGCCCATGGCGTGATCTGATGCGTCGACCATTATTGCTATCTCTGCCGAGGAGTTTATGTGTACGAGTAGTGCGGCTTGTGTCAAATCTTGCTTACATTTGTCGAACGCTTTTTTTAATTCAGTTGTCCATTGTAGTTTTCTTTTATCATTTTTGGTGTACCCTTTTAATTGGTCGAATAATATTTTTTGCGTTTCGGCTGCGTTTGGCAAAAATTTTCTATAAAAATTTAGCATGCCCATGAAACGTCGGAGTCCTTTTGCGTCCTTTGGGGGTTCAATTTTTATTATTGCTTCCACTTTTTCTGGTATTGGTGTACTTCCGTTTTTGTTGATTCGGTAACCCAAAAAGTTTACTTCTTCTACGCCGAATTTGCATTTATCCTGGTTGATAATTAATCCGTTTTCGGATAATCTTTCGAAAAGTTTGTCGAGATGCTTCTCATGCTCGTTTATGTTTCTGGAGGCGACCAGAATGTCATCAATGTACGTGAAGACGTATTCTAGGTCCCTTGTTATGTTATGTAGATGTCGTTGAAATGTTTGTGCGGCGTTGGACAGTCCTGGTGGCATTTTCGTGAATTCATACAGTCCAAATGGCGTTAGTAGGGCGGTTTTTTGGATGTCTTCTTCTTCCATGTTTATTTGGTTATATGCTCTTGAGAGGTCTATTTTAGTGAATATTTTTGCATCGTGTAGTTTATGTGAGAAGTCTTGAAGTTGTGGAATCGGGTACTTGTCCGGTTTTGTTATTGAATTTAGGCGTCGGTAATCTCCACACATTCTATAATTTCCATCTGGCTTTTTTACCATATGCAAAGGGCTTGACCAATTGCTTTTCGAAGGGCGACATATTCCCTGTTCGATCATATATGCGAATTCCTTTTTTGCTATTTCTAATTGTAATGGGTTGAGCCTTCTCATTTTGGTTGTGACGGGTGGTCCTCTGGTTTGAATGTGATGAGTAATATTTGTTTTTGATCCTTTTTGTGCCATATCTGCTCTTGTTAAACTTGGGTATTTTCGTATAATTTTTTGGAATTTTGATGTTGACTGTACTGTTGCTATGTCTATAACACTTGTTCTGTAGACGGTTCCTTTGCTTGTCAACCCTGTTTTTTTATCAATGAGTAATTTTCTTTTTAAGTCCACCAATATATCATAATTGGTTAAGAAATCTGCCCCTATGATCGGCTTGGTTACGTCGGCGACTATAAATTTCCATTTGTGATTCCGGCGTAATCCGAGATTTAAGTTGATAATTCGGTGTCCATATGAAGGTATTATTGTTCCATTTGCTGCATAAATAGGAGTGATGATACTGTCTGTAGCGATGGTTGCCTTGTCGTTTTTTAGGTATCTTGGTATGATGCTTATTTCGGCTCCTGTGTCGATAAGGTATTGCACGCCCGTGATTATATCTGGTAGAAAGAGACGATGCTTCATTTGCGACGGTGTTGTCTCACACACCTGTCGCATTTTTAGTTTTCCGGATGGTTATAGGTGCAAGGCTGTCGACAGTATTTTGCTTGACTTCCATATTTTTGATGTGGTATACATAAATCCAGCGGCTTGACGTTATCGTTATTATTATTACGCGTTTGCTGGTAGTTGTTATTATTATTATTATTTGACATTTGTTGGAAGTTATTGTTATTAAAATTGTATTTAAAATTGCGTTTGTTTTGCCGATTATAATTATTATTATATTTTTGATATCTATTTGGGCTTGTGGATCTTGATCTTGAATGGTCGCGTTGATTATTTCTGTAGAATGGTCTTGATTGCCTCTGTTGAATTTCAAGTCCCATTATTTTGTCGGTTAGCATTTGTATTTGTTGCTGCATTGTACAAAGTAGGTTTACTGTGCTTTGGTCGCTTGTTGCTGTGTTGCTCAATGAAGAAGTTGATGGTAGGTTTACTGCTTGAACGTCAGTTCTACTGTTGACTTCCATTATTCTGTCTGCTGTTGTGGCTAGTACTGTGACGTCATCTGTATTAATGACTGAAATTATTTCTTGTATACGATGAGGTAGTCGTTCTATCCATAATCTTGTAATTAACGTGTTGTTATTTAATGTTGGTCCAGCTAGGCTTTTCATCCTTCGCAATAGTTCTGATGGTGTCTTGTCTCCTAATTGTATTCCATGGAGTAATTGGGTGAGTCTTCTCTCTTCAGACTCTTGTAGACGGTTCAGAAGTGTGAGTTTGAGGTTTTTGTATTTATCCATACTTGGCGGAAATTGTATGACGTCAGCGACGCATGACATGGTTTCTGGATCTAATGCGGCTAATACATGATTGTATTTGGATTCATCCTTAGTTATTCTTGCGTTTGAAAATTGTGCTTCTATGGTGAAAAACCATAATTGTATCTGATGTCTCCATACGCTTGGCAATTTGATGTTTGTTGAATAAATTTCGGTTGCTTGGTCTTGTGACGATTGTTCTGTATTTTCTTTGTCCATGATGTTCATTTTATCGTATAACATTTGATGTGAGTTATATTCTTCAAGTTGTATTACAGTTTATAAATATAAATAAAATTAAAAAAAATATTATAACTATTTTTTTTAAGAAAATAAAAAATAAAAATATTTTTATAGTTGTTTTAAACTAAAATATAATTTTTTTGTGTTTTATTTATTATGATATTATCAGTATATTATAATTGAAGTTGCTTTGTTTTAATTGTATGATTTTTAAATTGTAAATATTTTTAGAGTTTATTTTTGTTCGATGCTTATAAGGTCTCTTGTTTGTGGACGTTCCTATACGTATATATGTTTGTTGTTATTGTGATTAGGTAACTATATTTAAAAAAAATTTAAAAAAATAATTTATTTTTTATTTAATATATTCAGCGTAAAGTATTTAAATGCTTTGTTTTTAAATAGGATATAATTTTTTATTAAATTTAAATGTATATTTGATTTAATAATTTAAAATGAATAAATGTTTAAACGTTTTTAATCTGAAATAAAAGTACAAGTTATGTATATATTATCAATGAGATATATTATATTACGTTTCGCTGGCTAACAAATGTTGGTGGCGAATAGTCCTAGATTCATGCGTGATTCGTCGCGGTGTTAGATTTTGGTATTTCGTATTTACGCCTACGTACCCGGTATTGTCTCGGTGTACAGTATCGCGGAGTGGAATATATTTTTCGATGATGTTTACTCGATATTTCTATAGATTATTAAATTATATTATGATTTCGTATTTAATATTCGTTTTTTTTATACTTTTGTTAATATGACTGCGTTCGTACTTTATTATTATTCGATATAATATTTCTATTTTATTTTAAAATAAATATTTTTGTTACATTTACATTTATTATCTTTCTTATTTTTTGTTTCAAATGTGCACGGCACTGTACGCTCAATGGAATATGATTATTGTATGTACTTCGAATATATTTAATGTTTCGTTTCGAGCTTCGATTTCGTGATTTTTTTTTTCGTGGAGAATATTTTTATTATTATTATTACCTCGGTTACATATTTTAAATTTACACTATAGGATTCTACCTATTTCATAAGTAGGTATCAGATAATGTATTCCGATTGATGTTCGGGAAGATATTATTATTGTAATTTTTTACAGGATATTTTTTTTTTGAATATATTTTTACTACCGCAAAATAATATTAAAAATTATATTTTTGGTTAATTTTGTTACATGTTTTTATTATCGCGATAAAAATGTGCGCGTCATGGTAAACAAGTTTTTTTGTGACATTTTTTAGACAATAATTTTATTTTACATTCCGTGTAACATTTATGCGTTATTTTTAAGCAATAATACTAAAATTTATTTACCTACGTATTTACTTTACAGGTTAATAATTTGTCTTGTAGGTATTTAAAAATAAGGATTTTACGTGAATTTTTAGATAGATATTTTATTTTTATTTCTGCAATGATTTTATGTTACTGCAAATGAATTTACTTTGGCTTTTTTAAATAATAAAATGTGGTTTTTACTTATCTTTTTATGCGTGCTGTTTTTGCGCATAATACATGCTTCTTTAGGTTCTTTATTTTTATATTTTTATCTTTTTTAAATCTCCTTTAGTTTTTTTGGTATTCCTTCCGTTATTTTACCTCCGTTTGGTAGTTTTTTTGGTCCGTTTTAGCGTAGTATTAGCTCATGAAAAAAAAATAAATACACATTATTATATATTTTTACAATTAACATAGGGAAATATTTTTCAATTTTTGGTAGGTATTTATTTAGCATATATCTATTCAATACCAGTTTCGATATTTTAGTTTTGAATACGACAATATAACTAATTATAATACTTATAATTACGTTATAAATGTGTTTTTTTTAATGGTTTATAACAATTAGGGATAACATACTATTACTGCGTATGTTTTACTGCGTAGGGTTCAGTCTAACCAGGTCCAATAACCGAAATAATTATTATTCAATAAAATTTTAATCTCTGTCGTATGAGTTTAGAATGTGCAAAGTGACTAGATAATTGTTATTGAACGAATATTATAATTTGTTCCTGATAACAGATTATCGTTTGTTACACAAAAAAAATTATTATCACAAATTTGATGTCATGTGCTCAATATAAATTTAAATCGACAAAATTGCAACAGAGATGGGGCTTTACCAGTTTTACACACTATTTTACAAATATTATCTTTACACAACAAATATACCTGTTCTGCACGCTCGGTGGTCACCAGTTTTCGCGCTAGGTTGGGAATTGGATTTTAATGTTAATTTATTTATTTACAGAAGGGTGCTCCGGTCTAGAAAGGCACTAGGTGATAACCTGTCGCCTGTTCCCCAAATCCAACGCGAAATGATGTCGCGTGTGTACTCGATCCTGCCGTGCGTAACTCGGTAATTAGTTGCAAGCTAATTAAAGAACGTTACACAGCAGAATGAGGTACCCACGCCACACCATAAAACATTTATATATTTATCATATGAAATATAAATTAATTGATATTACAGACAGGTATTAAAATAGTTTGAATTTGACTTACGTGTTTATTTGATAGTTTGACTCTAATTATAATTCAAGATTGGTATATACTTCAATAATTGACTATTAAATAATTTAAATAAAATAGATCGATGAATGCGCGGAATCGAAATGTGAGTCGAGCAGAGTGACGATCTACCGCTGGCCTTGGTTAAACTGAACGACGGGAACGTGATGTGCAGGATCTTAAATAGCCGGCTGACGTCCCCCTACTCCTTGAAGTGGGTGGTCAACTCGGCTGGTTGCACCCGCTACATTTGAATGATAAATAAAATAAACTTTAAACTATATTTAATTATCTTATAGCTATCTTTTATTTCTCAATTATTTTAAGAACAGGGCTACTTATGAAGTTGATAACAGTAAAATTAACATAAGCTTCATAATTCAGCAATCTTTGAGGCTAAATTCATTGAATAATAATATTAATTTATACAACAATTTATGAAAATTTCATACAAAACGTTGATATTTAAAATTTTTCGTGATTAAATGTAGAAAAATTTTAAGATTGGATTATAATCGAGTACTGATTTACATATACATTTTTTAGATTAAGGCAAGCAGAGATGAGTAGCCCCCCTGGTACCTTTAATATAAAGCAACTGAATGTAGTTTGATCAAGACAGTAATCGAATAAATTAAATTAATATATTTTTAAATTGTTTAACATCTGTGAGTGTCAAATTATAAAGATTCAATTCGGTTCCGAACTAGTTGATTCTGCACATACGGGATTCAAAACTCGAGTAAACCTTGACAATAATAAAATACTCATACAAGACTTTAGCCGCGAATAACATACAATATTCATTTCAACGTACAAGGTTCATTTATGTATGTAGTATTAGATTTGTTACCAAGAACAGCAACTTCAATAACAAGCAAAGTAACTTCAACGAGAAACCAAAAAAGCTACTGTTAAAACTTTGACGTAACAGATTTTCCAATGGGTATCTATGTTAATTTTAAACTAATTTATTATGTATGATTTTCCGTGATTTATGTTCACGAAAACGTTAAATCTCAAAACTCTCGTTCCAAGTTTTTTTTCTCCAAGCCAGACATTGTCCCCAGTGACGACTAAAAAGACGAATTTGACTTTTATAGCTCGAAACAAGTCGACTTACAATAACATCTTTAGAAAGTCACTAACGAAATCATAAAGTTTACAGAAATATTATAATATTATTAAAAATGAACTTTCTACATTCCCCAACTATACATTGAAATTTTAGGAATGAATTTATAACGAAATGAAATTTAATAAAAATGAGGTGGAATATCTAGAGAATAAAATTGAATAGAATTATCTTAATAATACCACGAAATGGTGATACGATTCCAGGGCCTTATTCCCATTCACGTGTTGGTTTGGCGGATGCGTAATTAAATAGTTTATTGATTTTTGTTGAATTGATATTATTGTGTGTGAAGTTTTTAATGGGTGCGTGGTTTCACCTATATTTGGAAGAGACAAATATTAGCGAAATGCGAAATGACTCAAACCAGATTAAGTGAAACAAATTTCCTACCTGAAGGAATGTGGAAGGCTGAAGGACTCTGGAACATTCCTCTCAGCTCCTGATGATGGGGTGACGAAACACTTAAATATGGAGTATACACAATACAAGCACAGATAGGTAAAATTAGCTGGATGAAAATGTATTATTAAAATGAAATGCGACGCGTGCACGATAATCGTATTGTTTTTAGCTCAGATGAGCGATGCGAAATTATATGCGTTTAGAGCAATACAGATTTGATATTAATGCGAGGTTCAAATTGATACTAAAGAATGAATGCTTTGGCTACTGCGCGGCGATGATATTATTGTTGCGAGTTAAGCTGGTGAAAATGGACATTGTATGTAGGTAGGAAAAGGGTATAGGTACTGAATAATGGGAAGGCGAAATTCATTCCAATAACATCCAATCCAGCCACATACATATCGTCACTTTACCTCCTCATTAATACATTGGTGAAACCACGTGTACTTCATATTTTGTGATAAGTTCCGATAATCTTTGCATAACACAGAATGTAAAGTGAAAGTTGTCTATCAGGAGCTGTCATTCATAACTATAATCTGTGTAAAGAACGAATGTGTGTACGCGTCGCTTTATGTCTTTAAACGAAACTTATCACCACCTCGATATACCGCATAAAACATTACGAATAAATTCACCTGTCGATATTCCTAACTTATTTTAATATACTACAATAACTCCAGTGACAGTCTGTAATTGGCTTTAATATTTACTTAAATCATCTTTATTTTATAAAATTTATTATATGTTATATTATATTGTCATCTTAATAAATAAATAAATAAATTTGAATCATTTCATTAACCACATAAACCACAATTGAATCATTTGAAACGACAGTTTTCTACAGAAAGTTTCGGATTTCTTCCTAAAAACGGATGACTTCGGACTGTTTTAGCAGTACACAATATAGAAAGATGTTGGATCGGGAAAGAGAGTCGGGGGTGTTGCGATAGTGGCGGACAAAATTCGGTTTACGGAAACATATTAACACATTCGTACGGCAGCCTCACTGCAAAGCTTTATAAATCATTGCATTGATTGGCTGTTAAGTACACAACAGTACACAATATAGAAAGATGTTGGATCGGGAAAGAGAGTCGGGGGTGTTGCGATAGTGGCGGACAAAATTCGGTTTACGGAAACATATTAACACATTCGTACGGCAGCCTCACTGCAAAGCTTTATAAATCATTGCATTGATTGGCTGTTAAGTACACAACAGTACACAATATAGAAAGATGTTGGATCGGGAAAGAGAGTCGGGGGTGTTGCGATAGTGGCGGACAAAATTCGGTTTACGGAAACATATTAACACATTCGTACGGCAGCCTCACTGCAAAGCTTTATAAATCATTGCATTGATTGGCTGTTAAGTACACAACAGTACACAATATAGAAAGATGTTGGATCGGGAAAGAGAGTCGGGGGTGTTGCGATAGTGGCGGACAAAATTCGGTTTACGGAAACATATTAACACATTCGTACGGCAGCCTCACTGCAAAGCTTTATAAATCATTGCATTGATTGGCTGTTAAGTACACAACAGTACACAATATAGAAAGATGTTGGATCGGGAAAGAGAGTCGGGGGTGTTGCGATAGTGGCGGACAAAATTCGGTTTACGGAAACATATTAACACATTCGTACGGCAGCCTCACTGCAAAGCTTTATAAATCATTGCATTGATTGGCTGTTAAGTACACAACAGTACACAATATAGAAAGATGTTGGATCGGGAAAGAGAGTCGGGGGTGTTGCGATAGTGGCGGACAAAATTCGGTTTACGGAAACATATTAACACATTCGTACGGCAGCCTCACTGCAAAGCTTTATAAATCATTGCATTGATTGGCTGTTAAGTACACAACAGTAGTACACAATATAGAAAGATGTTGGATCGGGAAAGAGAGTCGGGGGTGTTGCGATAGTGGCGGACAAAATTCGGTTTACGGAAACATATTAACACATTCGTACGGCAGCCTCACTGCAAAGCTTTATAAATCATTGCATTGATTGGCTGTTAAGTACACAACAGTAGTACACAATATAGAAAGATGTTGGATCGGGAAAGAGAGTCGGGGGTGTTGCGATAGTGGCGGACAAAATTCGGTTTACGGAAACATATTAACACATTCGTGCGGCAACCTCACTACAAAGCTTTATAAATCATTGCATTGATTGGCTGTTAAGTACACTTTTTATTTTGTGAACGTCCAAGGTATTGCCGAAAATTAGCTACACTGTGACCCTTTGTTACCTATGTTTATGTAAAATTAACGAAACAATAACAAATAACAAACCAATTAAAAGAATAATTATTAAAATTATATTAAAAAAGAGATTTGATTATCCAACTATTAATTTATTTCAAGAATTTAAAGTTTCAACTGTTGAAAATATCTACAAAAAAATCTCATTGTTCCAAATTCATAAAGATATTCTTACAAATTCAAACCAATTGTCATTTTCTTTAAGCAGCAGAATAAATTCACAAGGATGTATTACCATTCCTCTTTTACGTACAACTGTCTCACAAAATTTCTATAAGTATAAAGGTACTAAGTGGTTTAATGAACTCCCTTTGAGGATTAGACTCGAAAAAAATTATAGTACCTATATTTAAAAATAAAATTAAATAATTGTACTGATTTATTTATTTATTTTTTGTTATTTCATTCTTGTTTTGTGTAGCTTCATATTTTTTAGTAGATGTACAATGTTTTGGTAAATGTAACAATATTAAATAGATACTCCCCTCTTTTAACACGAGATTTTATCTCAATTAAATAGGGTTATTATGAATTATGTGATGGAAATTGTATACCTTTTTAAATTATGATTTATTTGTGAACGTTGTATTGTTTTTGTTAATAAATAATAAAAAAAAAAAAAATTCAGAGTGCTTGAACTCTGGTAGAGGACAATATGTTATTTTTTTACTGTCCATCTTTTTTGGTATGCTTTTCTTCTTCAGCCCTTCTTCGTCCAGTAATGGACATAGGACTCCTCCTGAGACCTCCACAGCTCCCTATCTTGGGCACACCGCATCCATCCCCCTTTTACCCCTGACTGAAACGAAAAATCGAGTGTAAAAGTTTTGTAGGCCTAAACTTCTAGCCTCACTGAAGTATTCAGAATTCTTGAGTTAACAATTGCATTGCAGATACGTCACTAACTAAATACTAAATACTACGCCAAACTTAAGGTCGATGGCCTACATTATTGTGTATGAAGGAAAGAGATAGATAGCTTTCTATGGGTTCAGACTGGCGTTTAAAATGTTTTTTTGTCATAACACAAACTCATGTAACCTAGATCACACTGACAGCTTCATATCACGATTTTTCTGAAATTCCAGCAAATTTTTGGCATCTCGTATGGATCGCTGAATACTCTGGTATTTGATTTGAAAAACTTACCAAATACATATTTTTCGATGTCGCTAAAATCATCATCTATCGAAAGCATCTCGTATTTAGTATTAAACCACTCGTAAAGTTGGTTTACGCCGACGCGCATGCGCTAAGTATTTAGATATGTCTCTGCAATGCAATTCTCATAAAAAAAAATCGTAGCATCCTCCAGTAAGGAAGTCACGTGATCTCCTAACTTAATTGAGCGACTGTGTAATGACAACATCGTTAGTATTTAGAATTAAGTATTTAGGTCGGACTCTGGATTCGGACCTAATAATCAAACGGATCAAAAGGTATATAGGTGGACAGGCACACACATACGTAAAAACACTAAATTTTTTACTCCGAATTATGATATATGTCCGTATATACACAGTAGAACATATATGCTGAGGAAGCCTCTAAGTTGGTGTTTTTTGACTTGAAAAAACTATGACAAATATATAACTGGCCAGACAAATTTCGCGTATCTTGGCTTAATACTGTCAATTCAATAAAGTCTTTTGAACGAACCGACACGACAGTTGGAATAATAAAAACAATGGGTACTATAATACTGGTTAGTTGAAAGAAATTGTCTAATGGCAATAAGTCCGCCAGGGTGCATTATATTCTTCTAATATATAAAAATCTCGTGTCACCGTGTTTGTTATCGAACTCCTCCGAAACGGCTGGACCGATTTTTATGATTTTTTTTTGTGTATATTTGGTAGGTCTGAGAATAGGTTGTAGGCTATTTTTTATACCCCTAGGTGATAAGGGTGGCCCTCCTTAGATTTTTTTTTAGTTTTTGAAAAAAAAAAAATTTCTATTTATTTTATGAATTGGCATAAAAAATACATATAACCCTAAATTTACACCCTTTTACCGCTAACCCCTATTTATTAACAGCGATATTACTATTTTTACTTTTTTGAGTTACAAAATGGCAATTGATTAATCACTGTCGTACAATAAATTTTTATTTATTTATATAACACTTTTTTGAACATATATAAAATTACATAGTTCAAATGGCGGACTTATTGCCTGGAGGCAATTTCTTCCAGTCAACCATATGATTTCAAAATTACATAACATAGTTTCGGCTTATACTTAATAACACAACCAGTTTAAGACAGCATAGCAAAAAGTGAGAAATGACACAAATTCATAAAGGAGAGGAAAATCAGAAAGGGAAAGGAGAGGATGAGGAGCGAACAAAAGGGATGGAAAGTGAAATTGGGATATATGTTCGTTATGGAATTGAGAGGAAGAGTGAGCATTTAAGACGAGATTTGAAAATTGGAAGTGATGTGGCAGTTCTAACATCAAATGCTAAATTTTTCCACAGCCGGGCAGCATGAATAGTGAAGGAATATGAATAATAATCTGTAACGTGAGATGGGATGGCAAGGGTTCTATCTTCTCTAGACCGAAGTGGGAGTCCATGAGAGGCCAGCGGTTGAAATCTTTCTTTCAGATATGCAGGGGCATTTCATGTATTTAACCTGCAGTGAAAACAGAAAGTGCGATTGTTATACAGGTGTCACCTCTCAACCAGCAAACAGCAAGGAGTAGGGACGAGAAAGACGGCGGTCTCCTATCTCTCTCACACAATAAGCTTTCTCTCACTCTCTACATAGAGTTTGGCCATTATTATTGTTTGTACACCGATTCTATTAGTGAAGAAATCGATAGTATAATTTCTTCGGAAATTCCAAATCCATCTTCTGATCAACTACTGTTCGATATTGTTACAACAATCATGATTCATGGCTCATGCAGTAATCTGAATTGTAATGTCTCACTACTGACTGATGAACAAAGAATCATTTACGACCGCATTATGCAGGCAGTTTTGGGAGGAAAAGGTGGATTCTTTTCTTGGATGCACCAAGTGGAACTGGCAAAACATTTCTCATTCCGCTTATTCTCGCCGAAATACGATCAAATAATGGCATCGCATTGGCCGTTGCATCATCTGGCATTGCAACAACTTTATTGGATGGAGGCAGAACAGCTGAGATGAATTATCATCTGGGATGAATTCACAATGGCACACAAACATTCGCTTGAGGCGTTGAACAGGACACTGAATGATATAAAAAACAACGACAAACTATTCGGCGGCACTCTGTTACTCCTTTCAGGTGATTTCAGACAAACAATTTTCGTCATTCTACGTTAAACGTACCCTAATGAGATCAATGCTTGCTTGAAATCATCGTCACTGGCGTAATGTTGAAAAAGTAGGTACAGCTAAAAGAAAACTTGCGCGTTTAAATGCTTCAAGATCCATCACCTGATACATTCTCAAAACTATTGTTAGATATCGGCGATGGAAAAGTTGCTGTCCATGAAAATAATGGATGCATAAAATTGCCGACCAATTTCTGCACAGTCATTAATTCGCAAAATACTCTCATCGATATCATGAATAGTGAAGGAATATGAATAATAATCTGTAACGTGAGATGGGATGGCAAGGGTTCTATCTTCTCTAGACCGAAGTGGGAGTCCATGAGAGGCC
Organism: Molanna angustata; assembly: GCA_963576475.1. Taxonomy (NCBI): domain Eukaryota; kingdom Metazoa; phylum Arthropoda; class Insecta; order Trichoptera; family Molannidae; genus Molanna; species Molanna angustata. The sequence continues at coordinate 9,237,746 of OY754985.1, read as the reverse complement.
GTTGTACACACATAATACATGAATCATGAATTTTGCCAGCAAAAAGTGTGGACGTCAATGATACAATAATTTCAAGATACAATAATTGATGCCAGACGTGTCATACAGATCGATCGATACAGTTTGCGATGCCAACGAAGCTGTAAATTATCTAACAGAAATTTGAACTCATTGGTTTTGCCAGGCATGTCACCGCACCATGTACAACTGAAAGTTGGAATGTCCGGTTATTTTACTTCGGAATTTGAACCCACCATGGCTGTGCAATGGAACGCGGTTAGTCATTAAAAAGTTGATGAAAAACATTGTCGAAACCAGCATTTTGAATGGCAAGTTCCGAGGCGAAAATATATTGCTGTCACGAATCCCAATGATTACCACAGAAGTCGTAATTGAATTAAAACGCGTTCAATTTCCAATTAGATTGGTATTCGCAATGACAATCAATTAGTCACAAGACCAAACTATATCTGTTTATGGCTTAGATTTGGGCACACCATGCTTTTCACACGGACAATTATACGTGGCATGGGCAAACCATCCAGTTTGTTTGTGTTGGCTAAATACGGACTGACAAAAAACATCGTACACTGCTCTTCGAGATTGATATTGTTTTTTTTTTAATTGACATAATTTAAGATATAAAATGTATCGGTTGTTTTTAAATTTACAATTAACTTTTCAGAGATCAAACTTTAAATATGTGAGTTAAGTTAATGAAGTAGGTACATTGAATTAAGAAAATGAATGGTTGGTGTTTTGTTATTTTTATAGGCCGTCATCGTCAACAGCGCTCCATTCCTCTTTCAGTCATAGACCCTATCTCCACATACTTACAATAAGTTATATTTTTATATTTTTTTATTTAATTACCAAATTATTCACTAGAAATAATTTATATGGCAAAACAACGTTTGCCGGGTCAGCTAGTTTGTTTATATTATGAACAAAGTTAAATAAACTATATATCTGGCATGTATACAGGCGTTATATTAATCTCGGACAACCTAGATACCTACTGGAACTGTGAATATTATAACTACCTACATATGTATAATCGTCTGAAACCTCAGTAAAGTCATTAAACATTATGGTATTAATAATTAAGTTTAAACTCTCTCTGTGCATACGGTATGATGATAATATTATTGTCATAATATAAACCACGGTCTAACGAATATACGGAAATGTGATTAAGGACATAATCCCACGGTTAACGTTAGTTTTGCACTGTTTGATTTTATACCGGCGTTAATTGTTTATAGCTTACCGACTTTGTACTTAAATAATATTATGTATCTAGTGTATAAGGCTGCTCAAATTTATCTGTGAAACGCTCAGAGTGGAGCATAGTATGTGAATAAAATCAACATCTTGCAGAAGGTTTAACAAATTTGTAGTCAAGAGGACTTGTTTGAAACCATGTCTCACCAAAAATGTTGATTTGAGCGATTGACAACGTCGAGTTTGTAAAACTCCATTCGCTTCTGCCACCACCACTCGCTCTGCATGTGTAGACTCTAAACGGCCGCTCCACAGAACGATAAGTGAGCGACAAGAAAAAAATAATAGCACGAAAATTATTAATAATATTAATAGTAAATTTTATTTCGATGTAAAAACATATAAAAATTAATGCATCCAGTAGAACAAAATATATATATTTTTTTAAACAATACATATTATGGTAAGTGTATGACAATAATTGTATTGTATTGTATTGTATTGGAGGTATGTAGGCTCATCAGAGTGCCAGAGTGGACACTTGGATTGGAAGCGTTTGCACACCAGCTGAAGCTGATATGCAAACCTATATATGAGGTGGTAAGGTCGGTCTGTTGGACGTGTAGGTATAACCTGTCTGTCCGCCTTTGGCTACATACAACCAAACAATATCTCACCTGCCTGGTTCGAACCTGGATACCGTCTGTTCGGAGAGTCCCGACAGCTGGGCTACAGATTGATCGACCAAGCAACTGCGATACCGTATACAAAAGATTATTAAATATTAAATGCAACTCAGGTAGAAAATAGATGACAGATTAAAAGATGCAACAGGAAATTTAACTTACTCGTTTATTGGCTATAGTTTTACAATGATGATTTATGATCGATATTTGATATGTAGGTATAAACAATACTTAATTAATACAATATAAATTTAGATCGCGGACTGTTGAACGACGACGAAGTGGTCGGGCAGCGTAAATACGAGCCGAGGTCTAGATGAAGAAGCGAATGATTAGGAGCTCTGTGTCCTTCTTTATATATGTATGTAGGTGCTGGGCAGCACACGGCGCAGGGCAAGATGGCGTCTGCGAGCATAACGTAGCCCCGTAGCGCAATTAGTAATCGCGCCACATATTGTATATATTTTATTTAGATGTAAAAAAATACAATTTCTTACATCTAGTATAAACAAAAATAAAAACAAATAATAAAAAAAAACAAATCAACATCGGATGACTAAATGAACACACAAAAAAGACACGTACCTTTCAATAACAATAAAACACAAAGTAAAAACAAAAGGAAAACACACTACCACAATAGAAGACATCAAAGAACATGAAAAAAAACAATAATATAATAATATAGTATCAAAACAAGCAAAACAGATATTATAGAATCATTAGAACATAATATATAAACAATAGAAACACAAAATTTAAAAAAAAAACTTTTGTTTTATGTATTCAGCACCTAAGCGACGAATTAAAAAAAAACATGTAAAACTTAATAGTTTTTAACTATGTATTCAACACTTAGCCTACGAAAGGTGACAAGACTAGTGGTTTCTTTTATGTTTGGTGGCAAACTATTATATATTTTGAGACCTTTATGGTATAAACTATTTTGTGTAATTTTTAACCTCGTTTTTAGATGTCTTAAATCCTGACATCCTCTCGTAGGGTAAGTGTGAACATTGACATTTACCTAATAATATATTTTTCTGCATATATTTTGGAAGCATATTATTTTTTTAGTTTGTAAATCAAAGTTAATGTGTTATGTATAATTTATTGCTTAACTGTCATTAATTTTAGTTTATTCAACATAAGCTCGTGTAGCTCGAAAAGTAGCTCATGGAGCCCTCTAGATTAGCAGCCTCACCACCACAGTGCAAAAAGAACCATTGACGAATGTGAATGGATATCATTGAGGCTTTTCTCTGATACCTCTGAGCCTTTTCATTTAAAAAAGATCTGAAATCATTGACATTTGATGACTTTAAATATTCCATATAGATTTATTGTAATCACGATCCTCAGCCATGAGGCGAAAGAGAAAGAAGAAATTAACAATATTACATTTATGTAACGTCAAGCCAGTATTAACTATTTAGTTTCTGTATAAACGTATAGACTGGACGACATCGAGGGCAATATAAGAGCGATCGGACAGACAAACTGGAGGAGACTTGCTGTCGACAGGGCGGGATGGAGGCAGTTTGTTGAGGAGGCCAAGGCTCGCACCGGGCTGTAGCGCCATTGCTGATGATGATAAACGTATAGACGATACTGTTTGATGTTATATAATAATTATTAAGTGACAATATGGTTGAGGTCGAAATATCAAGATAGTTTGACAAAGTTATGTATATATATAAGTACCTAACCTAGTTACCACGTGAATCTTAACTACTTCACTTGATACATAACTGCTGACAAACTCTGCCCGTATAAAAGGAGTCACTGCTTGGAAGAATAAGAAAATATCTACAAAAATAAAGAAACATATGTATCTTTTCATTTATAAAATGATGATAGAGAAACCATAGAATTATAATAGTATAGAATACTCTTTAGCCTGCAGTAAATGAGACTGCTTTATGTTGACTAATTTGGTCAACATTTTGCTACGAGCATTCAGTAATCATTTGGCCGTCTGCGTGATACGTTCTCCAAATAGGGAATTTTTAACTGCTTGCAAAATTATTTATGGAATAGTTAGCAAAATAGCAAAATAACTTGCTAAATTATAGCAGTCATACATATATTGACACGAGCCGGCCAATAAAACGGCTTCACTTTTTCAGCGAGGTATTGTATGGGAATGAGTATTCTATAGTTTTATTATTATTCTATGAGAAAAAGATATGTTCTACTGTCCTACGATATTATTTTTATGTATTGAAACTGAAATAAATAAAATAAAAACTATACAAAACCGAGCTATGAGAATTGTTTTAAATTGTAATAGAAGAACAAAGATACGTACAATGATAAATGATCTAGTATGTCAAACAAAAAATACAATTTCATTTTTTAATTTTTATACAGAAAATGCTTCATGGCATGATACACAATCAAAATTAGATATAATAAAGAATATCACTCTCTATGACACAAGATACAGAGAAGATATTATATTAGACAAAGATACGTACAATGATAAATGATCTAGTATGTCAAACAAAAAATACAATTTCATTTTTTAATTTTTATACAGAAAATGCTTCATGGCATGATACACAATCAAAATTAGATATAATAAAGAATATCACTCTCTATGACACAAGATACAGAGAAGATATTATATTAGACAAAGATACGTACAATGATAAATGATCTAGTATGTCAAACAAAAAATACAATTTCATTTTTTAATTTTTATACAGAAAATGCTTCATGGCATGATACACAATCAAAATTAGATATAATAAAGAATATCACTCTCTATGACACAAGATACAGAGAAAATATTATATTAGACAAAGATACGTACAATGATAAATGATCTAGTATGTCAAACAAAAAATACAATTTCATTTTTTAATTTTTATACAGAAAATGCTTCATGGCATGATACACAATCAAAATTAGATATAATAAAGAATATCACTCTCTATGACACAAGATACAGAGAAGATATTATATTAGACAAAGATACGTACAATGATAAATGATCTAGTATGTCAAACAAAAAATACAATTTCATTTTTTAATTTTTATACAGAAAATGCTTCATGGCATGATACACAATCAAAATTAGATATAATAAAGAATATCACTCTCTATGACACAAGATACAGAGAAGATATTATATTAGACAAAGATACGTACAATGATAAATGATCTAGTATGTCAAACAAAAAATACAATTTCATTTTTTAATTTTTATACAGAAAATGCTTCATGGCATGATACACAATCAAAATTAGATATAATAAAGAATATCACTCTCTATGACACAAGATACAGAGAAGATATTATATTAGACAAAGATACGTACAATGATAAATGATCTAGTATGTCAAACAAAAAATACAATTTCATTTTTTAATTTTTATACAGAAAATGCTTCATGGCATGATACACAATCAAAATTAGATATAATAAAGAATATCACTCTCTATGACACAAGATACAGAGAAGATATTATATTAGACAAAGATACGTACAATGATAAATGATCTAGTATGTCAAACAAAAAATACAATTTCATTTTTTAATTTTTATACAGAAAATGCTTCATGGCATGATACACAATCAAAATTAGATATAATAAAGAATATCACTCTCTATGACACAAGATACAGAGAAGATATTATATTAGACAAAGATACGTACAATGATAAATGATCTAGTATGTCAAACAAAAAATACAATTTCATTTTTTAATTTTTATACAGAAAATGCTTCATGGCATGATACACAATCAAAATTAGATATAATAAAGAATATCACTCTCTATGACACAAGATACAGAGAAGATATTAGATTAGACAAACGAAATACAATCTCAACGTGGAATTCTCTAATGTATAATGGAGCATAAATTATATAAAAGTATGACGACGGACATAAAAAGGAATAAAGTTTTGGCCTTATTAAAAAACGAGTGGGTCGTGGCCCACGCGAAACTCCTCACTAACAAGTCATTATATACATAAAGTATTCAAATTTTGTATAGAAATTATTTAGTTTTTTCATTAAATGAGTTTGTTTGTTAAATTATTTTTAATTTAAATAACTTTTGGGGTCACTTTGAAATATTTGACAGTTTAAAAAAATGAGATGCTCTATTCAGATATCCTTCAAAATCTAAAAGGGTCTTAGCGAGTATTAGATATACATGTTTGCAAAATTTGAAAAAAAAAATTGAATGAGTACTTTCGTCTATAATCGATAAAGTAAAATAAACACGCCACCGCCGTACATAGCACACAACACACACAGATACATTGTGATGAAACTTTCATAATACAATCTCAGCATTATCTTCTTCTTTTGTTTCAATCTTGAAGATTTGTTGGCAGCATTAAATTGATGCATCTCCTCCTCCAGTCCGCTCGGTCTTCAGCGACTCTTTTCATCTCCGTGTAAGAGGTACAATGCATGTCGCGGCACACCTGTTCTAAATACTCCCGGCGGGATACTAGTTGATAATCTGTAATAAAAAAAATATCCTTAAAATTGCGAAATTATAGCTCCCCACTATCCACTTGGGTTAGTGAGGAGTAAAATGTGTTAACTATATTATGAAATGTTGAAATAATTGATTAAATGTGACTAGATATGGCTTTGTATTGTTATGTATAAATCTATTGATGTAATAAAATAAATTAATAAAATAAAATATAAATATATTATGTCATGACATGCAGACTTTACTATGTACGATATAACTAAGCAATGTGGTACTGGCTAAAATAATGCTTGTATTCTTTTATTTTATCATCGTTGTCTCATAAGAGCCGGAATTTATTTTTGTTTAAAAATTCAATAGTAAGAACATTTTTGAAAACATGAAAATGAAATTATCCTAATAACGTACCAATATGACTTAAAACATGGATACTTAAAATGAGACCATAGGTATGTTGGTACATGCTAAAATACCATAAAGCAAATACCATAAATTTTGAATTCAGTTGAGTACCTATTATCTGAATCAAAATTAAAAATTTAAATCATTATTCGTTGCACAATTGTCCCAAACAAAACGATAAAATACAAAACACGACCATTTTATAACGGTCATAAATAATTTGACTCCAGAATTTGATATCCAGATATTTCCGACTTAGCTTTGAAAAGTATTCCATGTAGATATAACGTATCTTTAACAGAGGTAAGCAAGCTTTTTCAAAATTGGACAAGTACAATGAATTTTATCGTAAGTTATATTCAAAACTTTTTCAGGCCACGTTTTCATCAAATTGTTTATATAGTTTTATTTTGTTTAATTTTTAGAAATCAAAGGAAAAACAACAGACAGCCATTATAGTTTACAACATGCATAAAATTTCATACAATAAAAATTAAAATCTTTCAGTGAACGTTATATAATTTGATTGATTATATTTCTTGTGATAGTGGGGAGATCCGTAAACATATCAATATTATAGAGCCGCTATTAAAACTTTTATCAATATATACCCATACCACACAATCACGCTATTTCCCTATTCGGGGTGGGCCAAATGAACTGACATGGTATTTTCATGCCCCAATGTGGCGATTTGAGGATTTTTTTCTGGTTTGCCGACATATATTATATTTTCATGTCCCAATGTTGCGATTTGAGGAAGTTTATTGTGGTTTACTGACATATTATAATATTTTCATGCCCCAATATTGCGATTTTAGGTTTTTTTTCTGGTTTACTGACATATTTTCAAGCTCCAATTTTGCGATTTGAGGATTTCTTTTGATTTACTGACATATTTTAATATTTTCATGCCCCAATGTTGCGATTTGAGGTTTTTTTTCTGGTTAAGGTACTGACGTCTATTTATTTTTTTATTTTTGAATTTACTGTTTTTATTTTGAATTTACTGTTTTTTTTATCTTGGATCTATTTTTTTTTTGTCTTACTGTTTAGGTTTAAGTTTTTTTTTGCCAAGTGATTACTTTTTAATTAAGTGAATAAATTTTTTATTAAGTGAATACCTAATTGCTTTTTTTTATTCTATCTATTATTATCATCAATATGTGTTATTATCTATGTAGGTATGTAAAAGGCATTTTATGCCGTTTATAAAGAAATAAATAAATAATTATATTTACATGCCCCAATGTTGCGATTTGATGATTTTTTTCTGGTTTATCGACATATAAAACCATTTTGAATCAATTTTTTTTGGTGCAAAATGACACGTTTATTCGTGAGTTTTTATTTCTCTCGCTTCTTTGAATAAACATCATGGTATTTGTATGGGACGGCTCTTTTTTGATATTGGGATTTATATTTTCTTTTTTTTCTATTTGTATTCCGAGTTTTAAATTATGTTTATAATTGTTATTAGATTATTGTTTCATCCGTTATATTCATATTATCTTATTATTCTATGATTCATATATTATTATTTATTTTTATTATACAATTCTGTTTTTGTTTTTTTTTATATGAATTGTTATTGTATCTTTTATCGTGTAAAATACTGTTTAATTTGAATATGTTCATCTCCCAATGTCTTGATTTGAGGATTTTAGGTGTCCATCTCTCAGAGCTCAGCCACTTAAGTTTCACAACACGACATACGATTTTGACACGGCAGTGGGACGTTATTCATCATCAAAATTAATAACAGAATCTTGCTGAGATACATAAAATATTAAAAACTGGTCAAATTGGGTAAGAAAAACTTATATTAAGAGACTTTTAATATGTTTGATGGAGAGACAGATGCTCGGCGTGAGCCTTCGAGATAAATTAAGAATCGAAGAAATAAGACCCCGAACAAGAGTCACAGATATTATGGATCGAATTGCAAGGTTGAAGTGGCAATGGGCTGGGCATATGGCTCGACAGGGGGATATTAGGTGGGTACCCAGAATCCTACAGTGGAGGCCCTGGACCTAAAATAGAAGTGTCGGAAGACCCCCCAAAAGGTGGTCCGATGACATAGTTCAGCAAGCTGGTATGACCTGGATGCGAAAGAATGGAAGAGGCCTATATCCAGCAGTGGACGGGGGAAGGCTAAAGAAGAAGAAGAATATGTTTGAAGACTGCTCCTAGTTCCTTGTTTTGACAAGTCTCAGTTCAGTCGTGAAACATTTGAAAGTTTTTCGACAGAGATATGTTCTCGTATAATTGATTTTCTATGTTCCACATCTTGTTGGTTTATTGTCTTCTAAATTCAACGAAACCCTAAAGAAACGAAACAATACAATTTTCTCACTAAATTAAGTAAATGTTCAATAAAATAATATATTGTTTTACATTGTATGCTGTTCCGGGTCATTGAGAGGAAGAAAGCGGTGATATATTTTACAAATGGCGATCTTTTATGGGAATGTATTTGTTTTCTTCGAAGAAAAAAAAAATATTCTTCGAGAATTCGTGAAGGTATTGGATAAATGAATAATATTTATCATAGTTTAGCGAAGGATACAACCTGATCAGAATAACGAGTCAATTGGCAATCTTATAATAAGTAAGTAATTCTAATCGCAAGGTGCGGTTTCAAGTCCATTATTGTTTATAATATATGTACCTATGTATACTTAACTCATAAATAAACGTTGTTCACAGATGAGCCTTTGACCGATGGGAAATATTCCACACCAACCTGAATCAATGTTAATAAAACTGTTCTTTGTTTTTAAAATTATAATAGAAATTAAATTATGATGATAGATTCTTTCTTTCTTTATGAGTCCGAGCACTTCTTCACAAGGCCACCCCACTTCAAAATACATCAGCATTGTCATAGACCATCATCAGGGCTTCAGCATCGCTCTTTTTTTTTCTTTTTTTTTAATGAATATGTCCTTGTTAAAAAAGTACATATACATCTTCATACGTTCCCTAAAATAAGCATATAAATGCTTGTGCTATAGGTGAACGAAATCGGTCGAGGCAGGATTCGAACTCGCGACCACTGGATTACTAGCCCAGCGCGCTAACCGCGCCGCCATCGACCCATCTTTCTTTTGCTCTTTACTTGCATATTTACATAGATGAGGAGGTGTTCGTCAGTCTGGATCTCGCCGCAATTGCAATATACACCCTCTTCCACCTTAAAAAATAAATATGATAAAAGTAAAAATATTTTATAATATTCATAAACATTATGAAAAAATGAAGTTTTCTTTTTAAAACGATAGGAAGTATTAAATTAAATTTCCTCTGTGCACACCTAATTGTTAGTATAATCTACACATCATCATCATCGTCATTGGCGCTACAGCCCTGTGTGGGCCCTGGTCTCATCCAGAATCCTTCTCCAGCCGTCCCTGTCCTCCGCCATTTCCCTCTACAATTGTTATTATTATTTTATTGATAATATACTCTATATCGATATTACTTTGAAGTTTAGAGTCATTATTAATGTTGTGAAGAATTAAGTATGTAAAAGCAAAAATGCAATTTGTATTTTTTTTATTTCATTCCATTTAGTAGATCCATGAACTTTTTTATGCGCTTGCGCAACGTTCATCAATTATGCAATTTTTGAAAGTTCTATATATTTCAATAATGGGATACAATTCGTTTGAAAATAACATATTTTTACTATCGCCATCTATGAAATAATAGAGAAACCTTTTTTATAACGCCATCTATTGAGAAGTTGTTTTTTTTTTTGTAAACAATGAAAGGAACAATCCTTATAATATGAGGCGACAATGTTTCTTTGCAAAGATGTCACCCCTGAATTTCGCCAGAAATATTATTTCATTGTTGGCTTGTTTACCTACTTTTACCAATGTATGTAAATCGAATATTTTAATACTTGCATATACGAAAAAAATTGGATTTTTTACTGTCGAGAGTAGGTAGATGACATTTTAAACAATTTTTCTACATCTAAATAGAGACGAAGTTGGAATATTATAGAAGGAATCTATTTTTATTTATTTTTAGGACAATAACTGTTCCAGTACAGAAGAATTCATCCAATTAAAAATACGGCGCTTTCCTTTCAAAAACTTATTCTACAAATTAAGCAAAACGAAAAACGTAAGGTATGGCACAATGAACTTTGGAGTTTTTATCCAACCTCCGAGTTTCCTAAACCAATTGTTCTTATAGTCATTTTCTGCGTCTCAGACCTTCGCTCATTACGTTTTTCCAGCAATTAAATAAAATACAAATATTAACTTGTTCCACCTGTAAGTGGAGAGAGGTTGGTACTGACCGATTGCCGCACAACTTTATCAGCCCTCGTCGGATGACAAAATATATTTTTCGATTGAACGAATTTGAGAACAAAAAATCACAATTGGCCGCGTGAAAACTTCTCCTTAAAAATGAAATTTAAATGATACAGTTATGTTTGCTGATTGATAGTAGTTATGAAATGATATACATATTTAACACAAAAATCAAAATATTGTGTTAAATAGTTTTAGGTGTAAGCTAACTGTTGATGATAAACCCGTGGAGCAAATAATGAGTCTCAAATATTTTGGAGTAGAGATCTGCAGCCATAATGACCTCTGAATCTGAAGTCCGCGAACAACAAAGCATCTGCCATCTCGGGAATTCTAAAAATTATGGTCTGGAAAAACAAACACATGATTAGTTTGCTGTGGAAACGTGAGCAGACAGCGCAGTTCAAACCAAGGAATCCTAAGGACAGCGAAAATAAAGATTCTTAGGTCAATCACTGGAAAAACTCCCCGAGATCGTGATACCAATGTTGGAATAAGAAATAAATGTGAAACAGAGAGCATCGTTCGATGGAGTAGATCCAGAAGAAGACATTGGAGGGACCACGTAGCCAGAATGGACAGTGATAGACTTGCGTATATAGCAGCAAATGAACATGTGGAATAGAGGACATCGTTCGGTGGAGTAGATCCAGAAGAAGACATTGGAGGGACCACGTAGCCAGAATGGACAGTGATAGACTTGCGTATATAGCAGCAAATGAACATGTGGAATAGAGGACATCGTTCGGTGGAGTAGATCCAGAAGAAGACATTGGAGGGACCACGTAGCCAGAATGGACAGTGATAGACTTGCGTATATAGCAGCAAATGAACATGTGGAATAGAGGACATCGTTCGGTGGAGTAGATCCAGAAGAAGACATTGGAGGGACCACGTAGCCAGAATGGACAGTGATAGACTTGCGTATATAGCAGCAAATGAACATGTGGAATAGAGGACATCGTTCGGTGGAGTAGATCCAGAAGAAGACATTGGAGGGACCACGTAGCCAGAATGGACAGTGATAGACTTGCGTATATAGCAGCAAATGAACATGTGGTATAGAGGACATCGTTCGGTGGAGTAGATCCAGAAGAAGACATTGGAGGGACCACGTAACCAGAATAGACAGTGATAGACTTGCGTATATAGCAGCAAATGAACATGTGGAATAGAGGACATCGTTCGGTGGAGTAGATCCAGAAGAAGACATTGGAGGGACCACGTAGCCAGAATGGACAGTGATAGACTTGCGTATATAGCAGCAAATGATTATGTGGAATAGAGGACATCGTTCGGTGGAGTAGATCCAGAAGAAGACATTGGAGGGACCACGTAACCAGAATGGACAGTGATAGACTTGCGTATATAGCAGCAAATGAACATGTGGAATAGAGGACATCGTTCGGTGGAGTAGATCCAGAAGAAGACATTGGAGGGACCACGTAGCCAGAATGGACAGTGATAGACTTGCGTATATAGCAGCAAATGAACATGTGGAATAGAGGACATCGTTCGGTGGAGTAGATCCAGAAGAAGACATTGGAGGGACCACGTAGCCAGTATGGACAGTGATAGACTTGCGTATATAGCAGCAAATGAACATGTGGAATAGAGGACATCGTTCGGTGGAGTAGATCCAGAAGAAGACATTGGAGGGACCACGTAGCCAGAATGGACAGTGATAGACTTGCGTATATAGCAGCAAATGATTATGTGGAATAGAGGACATCGTTCGGTGGAGTAGATCCAGAAGAAGACATTGGAGGGACCACGTAACCAGAATGGACAGTGATAGACTTGCGTATATAGCAGCAAATGAACATGTGGAATAGAGGACATCGTTCGGTGGAGTAGATCCAGAAGAAGACATTGGAGGGACCACGTAGCCAGAATGGACAGTGATAGACTTGCGTATATAGCAGCAAATGAACATGTGGAATAGAGGACATCGTTCGGTGGAGTAGATCCAGAAGAAGACATTGGAGGGACCACGTAGCCAGTATGGACAGTGATAGACTTGCGTATATAGCAGCAAATGAACATGTGGAATAGAGGACATCGTTCGGTGGAGTAGATCCAGAAGAAGACATTGGAGGGACCACGTAGCCAAAATGGACTGTGATAGAATTGCGTATATAGCAGCAAATGAACATGTGGAATAGAGGACATCGTTCGGTGGAGTAGATCCAGAAGAACACATTGGAGGGACCACGTAGCCAGAATGGACAGTGATAGACTTGCGTATATAGCAGCAAATGAACATGTGGAATAGAGGACATCGTTCGGTGGAGTAGATCCAGAAGAAGACATTGGAGGGACCACGTAGCCAGAATGGACAGTGATAGACTTGCGTATATAGCAGCAAATGAACATGTGGAATAGAGGAAATCGTTCGGTGGAGTAGATCCAGAAGAAGACATTGGAGGGACCATGTAACCAGAATGGACAGTGATAGACTTGCGTATATAGCAGCAAATGAACATGTGGAATAGAGGACATCGTTCGGTGGAGTAGATCCAGAAGAAGACATTGGAGGGACCACGTAGCCAGAATGGACAGTGATAGACTTGCGTATATAGCAGCAAATGAACATGTGGAATAGAGGACATCGTTCGGTGGAGTAGATCCAGAAGAAGACATTGGAGGGACCACGTAACCAGAATGGACAGTGATAGACTTGCGTATATAGCAGCAAATGAACATGTGGAATAGAGGACATCGTTCGGTGGAGTAGATCCAGAAGAAGACATTGGAGGGACCACGTAGCCAGAATGGATAGTGATAGACTTGCGTATATAGCAGCAAATGAACATGTGGAATAGAGGACATCGTTCGGTGGAGTAGATCCAGAAGAAGACATTGGAGGGACCACGTAACCAGAATGGACAGTGATAGACTTGCGTATATAGCAGCAAATGAACATGTGGAATAGAGGACATCGTTCGGTGGAGTAGATCCAGAAGAAGACATTGGAGGGACCACGTAGCCAGAATGGACAGTGATAGACTTGCGTATATAGCAGCAAATGAACATGTGGAATAGAGGACATCGTTCGGTGGAGTAGATCCAGAAGAAGACATTGGAGGGACCACGTAGCCAGAATGGACAGTGATAGACTTGCGTATATAGCAGCAAATGAACATGTGGAATAGAGGACATCGTTCGGTGGAGTAGATCCAGAAGAAGACATTGGAGGGACCACGTAGCCAGAATGGACAGTGATAGACTTGCGTATATAGCAGCAAATGAACATGTGGAATAGAGGACATCGTTCGGTGGAGTAGATCCAGAAGAAGACATTGGAGGGACCACGTAACCAGAATGGACAGTGATAGACTTGCGTATATAGCAGCAAATGAACATGTGGAATAGAGGACATCGTTCGGTGGAGTAGATCCAGAAGAAGACATTGGAGGGACCACGTAGCCAGAATGGACAGTGATAGACTTGCGTATATAGCAGCAAATGAACATGTGGAATAGAGGACATCGTTCGGTGGAGTAGATCCAGAAGAAGACATTGGAGGGACCACGTAGCCAGAATGGACAGTGATAGACTTGCGTATATAGCAGCAAATGAACATGTGGAATAGAGGACATCGTTCGGTGGAGTAGATCCAGAAGAAGACATTGGAGGGACCACGTAACCAGAATGGACAGTGATAGACTTGCGTATATAGCAGCAAATGAACATGTGGAATAGAGGACATCGTTCGGTGGAGTAGATCCAGAAGAAGACATTGGAGGGACCACGTAGCCAGAATGGACAGTGATAGACTTGCGTATATAGCAGCAAATGAACATGTGGAATAGAGGACATCGTTCGGTGGAGTAGATCCAGAAGAAGACATTGGAGGGACCACGTAACCAGAATGGACAGTGATAGACTTGCGTATATAGCAGCAAATGAACATGTGGAATAGAGGACATCGTTCGGTGGAGTAGATCCAGAAGAAGACATTGGAGGGACCACGTAGCCAGAATGGACAGTGATAGACTTGCGTATATAGCAGCAAATGAACATGTGGAATAGAGGACATCGTTCGGTGGAGTAGATCCAGAAGAAGACATTGGAGGGACCACGTAGCCAGAATGGACAGTGATAGACTTGCGTATATAGCAGCAAATGAACATGTGGAATAGAGGACATCGTTCGGTGGAGTAGATCCAGAAGAAGACATTGGAGGGACCACGTAGCCAAAATGGACTGTGATAGAATTGCGTATATAACAGCAAATGAAATCCCATCTGGTCGCCGTCTACCCGGAAGACCACCCAAAGGATGGAAAGATAGTTGGACTTGGTCATCATAGGAGTCATAGTTTTTGAATTACAGACCAACAGGTCTACTGAACGAAGAAAAAAAAGAAATGGGGCTCAGAAATCAGAAATGGAACGTTAAAAAGGAATAGTAACACTTAAGATACAAACCACAGTTTAGATTTAAAACATAGAACGAAGTTATTGATGGACAGTGTCACCCGAGATCTGAATGTGCTCAACGTCTGTGATGAATGGAGGTCTATTGGCTTGGAAATAGTCACAGGAAGGCTTTGAAATCCATTTTTCAGGAGGCTGAAACTCTACCGGAGTTGCAAGACCATCAGAAGTAAAAATAAGTAAAGTACGTGTGAAATGCAATTGTTTTATTAATTTTTATTTGTATTCACGTAATTAAATTGCACACAAATAACACCAGGTACAAAATTACAATGAATAAGCTTTATATAGATATAATTGTTATAACTATCCCTACCTAGTGTCAATTACTTGTGGCAAACCAATTCATATACATAAGTTAAAACGTACTGGGATGTGAATGTGTAGAACATGAGAATGTGTAATGAGGTGTTATATTGCTAAGCTGATTTTAAATTGGACAGTAAGTTTTTATATTGGTAAGGCGAATTATGGAAATATCTAGTTGAAGGTAACTTTGATGCTGAGTGCTAAGGATTCTGTTTAATGGTGGTTTTTATATATAGAATATGGATGTTTTTTTCTGTGTAAAGATAATATAGCAGGAAACAACAGGAACACAAAAAACACAGAAAACAAGAGAGAAAAGCCTTCAAAGTATGGAAAATTGCTATTTTAACGCGTCAGTTATAGGATAAAGCGTGTATTTTTTTTATATTAACTACAGGCGACTGTATAAGAAATCACGTTCTCCATTTATAGACAAATTGGTTGGTGGAAACCCAACGACATATGACAGACACAGACACATACACAGATGCAAAGTTATACTATGACGTAAGTTTGGCAGTCGCTCATGGTCCATAGTTTTTTTTTGTATGGCATATTGAAAAGGCAGGTACCTACCTACCTACGATGATAATTAAGTATCTTTTTTACAGCCCAAACTTTAAGTTCAATCGATTCCATATTTATACCGTAGCGTTAAGTGTAGGTAACATCTATTAATCTTGTAAAAATTGTGTTTAGCCCTCATGTTCATTTTAGTATTTTATATACCTACATTAATTTACTTTTCGTGTGGCTCTGGTACTTGTATCCTCTTCACCCATAAGCATCGTCTGAGTTTCACAGCCTTGGATCAAGTTCTGTCAACCATTCAATCGCCTCCGATCTCACCTCGTGGATATCCTGGAGGATGCCGTTAAATTTCCTGAGCTGGCAGTCTTGCACCGTGTGCTTTAGTGTCTGCTCAGCTCCACATTCACAATCTGGGTTCTCCCTCTTTCCCCATCTCCAGAGCAAGAAATCACAGCAACCTTTTCCCGTTCTTACCCTGTTTTACTGTACCCGTTTTTTTATCATGTGTGTAAAATTTAATAATTTGCGTTGGCGATATGTAGGTATGTTCTAAGCGTAGATTTAATAGAATTTAAATTTTTAGTTTTAAGAGTAAGACGACTGATGATCGTTAAATACGAGGATGGGACTAAAATAGGGCACCAGGTTCTCTTTTCGATCTCTAAAAAGGGACAAAGCGTGAAGGTTTGCATCAATGTATATCTAAACTCTAAACATGTTTAACAATTAGACTGAATCGATAAAGAAAATTATAACAAGTTTAAAAGTTGCTGTCAACATAACTTATATGTTATAATTCGAACCCCTTCTGTGCGAAACTATTTTTCGATACTTTTGGGCTTCCCTCAAAACTGGCGCTCTTAGTTTTCTGGGGGAGATACCTTCATAGCTCACGGCAGCAGCGCACATAAATCACTAGTTTCGTCCCTGGTACACTGCTGCGGTGGATGTGGGCAGGGCGAATCTAGACTCGTCCCTGGACCCACGAAAATTTGCCAAAAAGTTTTTCCGTGGCAAAATTAATATCGACAAAAATCAGGGTAAAAACGGCCTGAAATATGATGCGTTAAACGATAAAAAGTATTTTTCTTTTGATCTTTTACAAAATAAGGAGACGAAAGTTTTAGTTTCACGGTTTTATAAAAAAATTCTTACACTAGTCATTGATAGCCAATACTTGAGGATGGTCATTGATGGCCTATCAATGACCGTTCTCAAGTGCAAAAGATGCTTTTAAAGACTCATTTGCAGTATTTGTCTGACCGATACGTCTTGACCGATCAAGACGTATGCTGTGGAATCGCGAGTAGACTTTACGAACGAAGGGGCTCCTTAGGACAAAGGAAAAAAATGTTCTGAGGTCAATCATTGGAAAACTCCCCGAGATCATAATCGCAATATTGAAATAAGAAAAACATGTGGAATAGAGGACATCGTTCGGTGGAGTAGATCCAGATGAAGACATTGGAGAGACCACATAGCCAGAATGGTCAGTAATTGACTTGTGTACCTATATACCAGCAAATAAAATCCCTTCTAGTCGCCGTCTACCCCGAAGACCACCCAAGAGATGGAAAGATAGTATGACTTCGTCATGTCAGGAGGCAAAGTTTTTGAATTATAGACCAACACGTCTATTAAACGAAGAAGATAATTGAAAAAGGTACATAATAATATCGTTTTTTAGAATCACAAATGAGTATTTTTATGTGGCCGGCATCGAAGTGATCGATTCTTTCTCAACACGGATAACTGAAATAATTAATTTGTTATACTGTTTATTTTTAAACATTATTTTTAACAGTTTACAAGCTTTCAAACACTAAATAGAATTATTCTTACTGCAATACAATATTTGCATATTTTTGTACATAAAACGAAAAAAATGCAAGGTCATTTTGTCTGCTTTGTTGTGCTTTGGGGTTATTTTGTCGCGTATTCTAGGTAAAAGTTATACTGTGACTTGGTGAACTTTTTCATTGGCCCCAACCTGGACCTAGAGAGAGTTGGCTAAATTGTTTCCAGAATACACAAAACTTTTTTGTTCACCGAAAACGAATAGGCTATTGGGATCTTTTCGCAAACCGCTACCATCTGACTTGATAGCTGTTGACAATCGATTTCTTCTATCCCAGGTGGAATTTGACCGAATCTCTCATTCCCATCTGAGCCTCGTCTATTGTCGGGTTGATCTGCGTCAGTTTTTTTTTCTCCCAACGGCGATTGTCTCTTAGATTTACTGGATGTTTTTTTTCTGTCAAGTTTCCCCCGCGATATTCCCAAGCTATATTTCTTGGTAATCAAGAGACCACGTGGACGAATATTCCAGCTACAACATTTATACCATGGTTGCTTCTTTGTGTATTTTCCTTCAAACATTTTAAGTCTTTTCGCTGAGGAGGGGAGCGATTGGCACCCAAGCAAAAAGATACAAATTTGCGATCTGCGCATTCACGTGAATGGCTCAAGTTGTTTTGCAATAACTATTTGATCTATAAGAAGTGTTAACTTATGTACAATATTATATGTAAGCATGATACTGTAATTGTTAAAAGGATGGTATGTAACAAGAAGATTACGGACAGTGATTTAAAGTATGATAGAGCGAGACATAGATTCTCTCCGTGTTCAAAAGAGTGGGTTGTGGCCAACGTATTACTCTTCATTACCAAGTCACTCAACAAAGCATTTAAATTTTGTATGGAAATTTTTCATAAATATCAAAAAATGAGTTATAATATAATTTTTGATATAAATATTTTTCTATGGAAACTTTATAATTCTTCAGTGCCATTTTATGAAACTGACATGCATTTTATTAATTTGAAATTTAAATTTGAAATTTGAATTTTTCTAAGCTTGGGGTCACTTTGAAATATTTGACAGTTAAAAAAAATAGCAGAACTGATCAAATATCCTACAAAATTGAATGGGGTCTATGCGAATTTCATTAAAACTAATTTGCAAAATTTTGAAAGGTTTGAATGAGTACTTTAGTCTATAATCGATAAAGTAAAATAAACACGTCGTACAACACACACATACATTTTGATGAAACTTCCAGAATACAATTATTCAGCATGATACAAGTTGAAAATCTGCAACAAAAAAAAATTGCCTTCAAAATTGCGAATTTATAATTCTCCACTATACCTATCACCTTGGGTTAGTGAGGAGTAAAAACATCGTCCCATAAGAATAATTTATTGCTCTGTGAAATGATTTTTATTTAAAAAAATAGGGTAGGGTAAAAAAATAGGTTAGGGTATATTAAAGGGGGCGCACGGCGCGTAATATTTAGTTAATCAACACGAAGGGACACGAAATATGTATATGTATTTCGAGCCTATCGAAACTATTTCACTTCATCAACTGGCAGTGACGTATGTATGTACACGACGAGTTGTAGACGATTGTATATAAAGCTGACTACTCATATAGGTAGCAATATATTTAGGAGAGGAAAAGGTTGGAGAATGTTGCTTCATTTACCGAACACCATCATCAGAGTGCGAATATTAATATCGAAAAATTAGGCATGGATTTGTAAATGAAAAATAGCTTGCTATTTTTTTGCTGGATGTTTATAATTCTATTATACATTTCGAAAAATATTAAGGTTATGATTTAACGATAAACTTTCCACCAACGTTAAACGCTATATCCCTTGATAGCAGCGTCTTACTCGCAGCAATTCAAAATGAACTTTGTACACCGGTGCCGGGGTTTATAATTAAATTTTGTATGATTTCAAATTTGTAGTAATTTTTGGTTAGAGAATTTACAAATTTACGAGATGTGGTTTGAGCATTTGCTAAATGACTTTGCTACTATGTTGCCACACCGCAAATATCTTTTTGTTGGGCATATAATAATAGGTAGGTGTATATTAAGTATTATTTATATTTATACCACTACCAGCTCCGGAGAAGTTCGTGTCTGATCCGAATTGTGTTATTATTCATACTTATAAATTTTGCGTAATTATTTTACGGCTTTAAGTGGTATACCAGTGTTAAGAAAGTGTAGAAATATGAAATAATTTGCAAGATATAGGTATACTGTACAGATTCCCATGGGCCATCTCCCTAACGTTTTAATAATTTGAGGTTAGTTACTTATTCAAATGCTTTTAACAGAACAGAAAACTCTATAAGTAAAATATAACTTTTTTCAACATTTGAAACTATTTATTTATATAACACTTCTTTGTACATACATAAAATTACATAGTACAAATGGCGGACTTATTGCCTGGAGGCAATTTCTTCCAGTCAACCATCTGAGATTAAAAGTACATAACATAGTTTCGGCATATACATAATAACACAACCAGTATAAGACAGCAAAACAAAAAGTGAGAAATTACACAAATTCAGAAAGGAGAAGAAAATCAGAAAGGGGAGGGAGAGGATGAGGAGCGATCAAAAGGGATGGAAAGTGAAATTGGGATATATGTTCGTTATGGAATTGATAGAAAGAGTGAGCATTTAAGACGAGATTTGAAAATTGGAAGTGATGTGGCAGTTCTAATATTAAATACTAAATTGTTCCACAGCCGGGCAGCATGAATAGTGAAGGAAGATGAATAATATTCTGTAACGTGAGGTGGGATGGCAAGGGTTCTTTCTTCTCTAGACCGAAGTGGGAGTCCATGAGAGGCCAACGGTTGAAATCTTTCTTTCAGATATGTGGGGGCATTCGGATTGTTTAATACATTAAACAGGAGGCAGAGGGTGTGCTGATCTCGGCGCAGATGGATGGGAAGCCATTTAAATTGTTTGCGAAGATGTGATATATGATCGTACTTACGGAGGTTAAATATGAATCGTATGCAGACATTTTGAAGACGATCTAGTTTGTTAAGATCTTCTTGATTGAGATCTAAGTAGCAAATGTCTGCATAGTCAAGAATAAGGAGAAATAGAGATTGCGCAAGTTTCTTTATTTCGTTTGGAAACATAACATTTAACAAAACACATAATATAGTTATGCAAAAGAAAATTTCATTGAAAATAAATAAATATATTATTTACATTATTTTATTAAAGAAAAGAACATCAATCAAGTGAACGGGTTCAAGAAACTGTAGCGGGTGCAACCAGCCGAGTTGACCACCCACTTCAAGGAGTAGGGGGACGTCAGCCGGCTATTTAAGGCCCTGCACACCACATCCCGGGGTCCAGTTTAACCAAGGCCAGCGATAGACAGTCACTCTGCTCGACTCACATTTCGATTCCGCGCATTCATCGATCTATTTTATTTAAATTATTTAATAGTCAATTATTGAAGTATATACCAATCTTGAATTATAATTAGAGTCAAACTATCAAATAAACACGTAAGTCAAATTCAAACTATTTTAATACCTGTCTGTAATATTAATTAATTTATATTTCTTCTGATAAATTTATATATGTTTTATGGTGTGGCGTGGGTACCTCATTCTGCTGTGTAACGCTCTTTAATTAGCTTGCAACTAATTACCGAGTTACGCACGGTAGGATCGAGTACACACGCGACATCATTTCGCGTTGGATTTGGGGAACAGGCGACAGGTTACCACCTAGTGCCTTTCTAGACCGGAGCACCCTTCTGTAAATTAATATTTAAATCCAATTCCCAACCTAGCGCGAAAAAACAAGATTTAGGTTATTTATAAATATAATTTAGGATATTTATAGGATAGGAAGACCAAGACTGAGGTGGGAAAACGAAGTAAACAATGATGCAAACCAGCTTCTCCAAGTGACCGGATGGAGAACAGTGGCTGAGAACATGGAGGGTTGGAGGCGAAAGTTGGAGGAGGGCAAGGCCCGATTTGGGCTGTAGTGCCATTGGAGAAGAAGAAGAAAATTTAGGATATGGTTAAGAAACAGGGAATAGGGAAATGAACTGGAAGGAAGCAATAGGATATTTATTCAATTATTATTGTAGGTATATGTAAATTTTATTTAACCGATCTCCGAATAAAAAAAAATTATACGACTCTTAGGCTGGGTTGTTTCAACAAAAGTATCAGTAATTCTATAGTAAAAGTACTTTGATTTTATAAAATTATTCAAAATGCGTTGGCCTTTATGGCTCAGTTGGTTGGGTATCTGACAGCTGATCTAAAGGTCCCGGGTTCGATTCCCGGTGGAGACACAGTTTATAGTTGTGTTTTCAGTCTGGATCTGTGAGACGATTAATATCGTAAGTCTCCAGATTGTGGCAAATTGTTATTGGGTGCGTGTCAATATCCACGTGGTGGGGCAATATGAGGAAGCTCATGGATAAAGCCCACATCCCAACCCCGACAATACAGGACAGATCATCGTGGCACCAAAGGATTAGGAGAGCCGACCCTACCTAAAGTGGGATAAGGCAAAGAAAAAGAAGAAGAAGAAGTAAATAAAACATCCAAAAGCTTTGAACAATTTTATGAAATCAAAGTATGTATTTTAACTATACTTTTACTTTAATCTTTGTTAGAGAAACACAGCCTTAGATTATTATTATATCATATTAACAATTATTATTGAAATCAGAGGTGAATCAATTTGATATAAATGTATGAAAATCTTTCCATCGCATAATATATTTGTTCAATTATGTATCTGATTATCAACAATTAAGGGATATTGTGTAGGTATTCACTTTTCAAAATAAATAAATTAAAAAATCGATCTAAGTGATACATTGATCATCATTGATTTCAATAGCATTAGTTTTGCTGATAATGTCTTGAATTATTATCTCTTTCCTCCCATTTGGTCTCATGACTAAGGATGGCGGATACACTCAATCACCCGCCGAATGGTCCGCCTCCATCTAAGACGATCTTGGGCAAATCGAAGAGCTTGAGTGATTGAAGATATAAAGCGAACTTGACAAGTCGTTCCATCGAGTCGGTGAGCCGCCTCTCTCATTACGACGAGTTTCTCGAGGTCATCTGGGGCCGCTCTGGCAAAGTGTCCAAAACATTGAAGTTGTAGGCAGATTTATTTATTTATTTATTTATACATCTTCTTGTACATAATATAAACAAATATAATGCACACTGGCGGGCTTATTGCCATTAGGCAATTTCTTCCAACCAACCAGATTACAAAGTATGACAACATTGTGTATGTATGTACAACAGCAAATAAAAAAGAGTAAAAGAAATCAAAGAAAATACGTATAATACTTAAATACTATTAAAACAAAAAAAAATATATAATTCATAGCAATATATACATAGATATGGTAAGGACAGGAGAGGAAATCGGGATCAGGTGTTCAAGGATAAATATTCCTTCTTTAGTTTTTTCTTGAAAATACTAAGTGAGTTAGATGTGTCTACAGGCGACCATTTATCTGCAGTTTATAATGTATGGACATATTGATTCTCCTAGCAGTCCATGGTATTCCACATTTCAAAGAGGTACTCCATCTCTCTGACTCTCTTATAGTCCATATCTTCATACCATCGAGGAAGATAGAGAAGAAACGAGTCTTGATTAGCCTAACCTTGGTGTTTTGGTGATGCCACGATCTTTTCATATTTTTGTCATCCATGTATTCCATCGCGCTCTTAGGCTGTGTTTCTCGAGTAAAGATTAAAGTAAGAGTGCCTATAGTTAAAATACTTTGATTTAGTAAAATTGTTCAAAACCTTTGGTTGTTTCATTGGAACCCGATGCCGTTAAATGACACTATTTTGAACAATTTTATGATATCAAAGCATTTTGACTGATACTTTTGTTGAAACAACCCAGCCTTAGCTATTCCTATTTTTCTTTTTATCTCAACCTCGCACTAACGGGTACATAGTATCAATAGGAAGATACTAACTGTTTCTTCTTTTTCGTGGTTATAATTTTCGCCAAACATCTTGAACGAGCTTCCGGTTGCACAGAGCACAAATTTGTGTATTTTTGCTTCGTTGGTTGGTTGGTTTTGTTCCCTCCTTCTCGGCTAAAAGTTCAAGTTATTTAATGACAGCTATACAATCCTAGGATTGGTTCGCACCAAGCACTCTGTCTCTTCGGATATCTCTGTTGTCTGCCAGCCATTTCATCAGCTACAGTACACATCACTGATCACTTGATCCATATACCTGTCCCTAGGGCGACATCTATGGTTTCTGCCTGCCGTCATTCCTTTGGCGATAGTAGAAGCAGATTCGGATTCCTGATGTTATAGCGTATTGTTTAATTTTATTTATAAATCATAAATTTTTGATAATCGTAGAACAGTTAGGCCCCTTAACGCTACACTTACTATGAAATACAATAAAATAGCGGATAAATTTTAGAGCGTAATTTTGGGTAAAACATTCGAAACTATTATATAATACAATAACCTTATAACATATTTGCCTACTTTATTAAGGGAATTGTATAATTACAACGGACAATAAAGAAAAAATATCTTTCTTCATTCATTTTTTATTTATAAATAAAAAGAGACTTATAGTTTGGGCTGTAGAGAGGAAACAAAAAGGATAATCAGTACTGCGTAGGTACGGCAAATGCCGTACGCCATTCATACAAACACATCACGACGAAACTCACAGTGCGCACTCTCTATATGATACCCGTTGAGAAATTGACGTAAAAAAATACGCTTAAAATTGTGGAATCATGACTCTCCACTATTCCATATTGTAGAAAGTAAAAAAGAAAGATTGGGAAAGAACAAGAAGAGGAAATCGATATCAGGTGTTTAGGAAAAAATATAACTTCTTTTGTAAGTATTACGTAGCAAAGGGAAGGAAGCATAAGGAGAGGGATCAGGTATTTTCGGAGAGATAAGTAACAAATATAAAATTTCAAATCTAAAAAAAGGAGCATTCCGAATAAAGTTCTAACAAATGAAAAATAAATTCAATTTTAAAATTAAATATTATCATCCAATTTTGAAAATTATAAATTTTCACACAAAAATGACAAATATAATAGTTTATGCACCATATAATGTTTATATGTGTTTTATGGTATTATGTACACATAATATGTTATATTGCATGTAATGTTCGTAATGTTCAGATTACCTATGTAATGTAGTTTGTGTAACATCGGTCGACGTAGAACAAAAACTGATATTTTAAATTGCATGATGGGCAGTAAATGTTAAATTTAGAAAAAAAGTAAGGTGAGTAGGGGAGACCGGGGCCGGTAGGCGAACTTTTAGTGTTTTTGTGGATAATACCTACAAAAACACCAAAAATGTAGCGGAACGCGTTATTTTAGTTGGCCAGACATTAAGAAGGTATTTTAGAAATTAATAAATTACTAAGGTCTTCTATCTTTTATTTTGGATCACTTTATGGAAATCAATCCGCCTTCGCCTATTTACTTCGCAATCGGGGTTGGTTGGCGAAGTGAGTGGGGTACGTAGGCGAGAACATTTATTGTTCAAATAATCACAATATGTAGTATTATAAATGAACACAGTTTATTAAAAAACAAATTATATTATTATAAAAATATACTCATTAACAATACGAGTATTTTCAATAAAAATTACACTTTATATTATTTAGACATTTAAATAAGTAGGTACGAAATAAACATATTGTAATAAAATCTTCGCGAAAATTCCAAATATTGCCTTAATCACTGTCAAAGTCACAATTTTGGTAGGTAAAAAATAATCGTTTGCTGCTTACGATACATTCTCTATGAGCCCACATTTTGTAGCTCGTGCATTGAATCCAGCTTTCGCCTGATCGGCTACACAAACTAAACAAAAAGTCTCTTCTTCGTTTTCCGAATCAGACACATTGGCTTAGAACATGGCTTTTACATACACTTTCCTTTTTTTTCAGCTTAGACACGTCTGGAATTACTCGTTTACCGGAGTGTCTGTCAAAATTTCAGAAGACCGTTTCCTCTTACAAGCAGCAGTTGATGATTTTCTCGGTCCAGCCTTTGGCAGCGGTCAATTTTTTTTCCTTTACTTCCTTTACTACTCTGATCAAATATTCTTTACTGGATTTACCCTTCTCTGTCTTTCTTACGAAATCCCTCATAATGTATCTAAAATAAAGATAATATGCAAACGCTTAAAATATATAATCATATTAATTTATGTACCTACATCTTCACGCGGTTGGTAGGCGAATTCGCCAACCAGCCCCAAGGTCGATTCGCCTACTAGCCCCAACCTTGATTTACAGTTTCATGTATAAATTTCATCAAAATAATGCAATTACTAAACAATAACAACACAATAGAATTATAGCTGATATTATAGTGAATCTAATACAGTTATCACATTTTAGATCAGTTTAATATGAACTGAGCTATATGTAGTATATAGAGTAGAACACAAAAAAAATACTTGCATATACAAAAAACACAAATTCACGTATAACTCTACACAGACGCATACGACACAATAGCTATTAGGAAGGCAACTGCGGTAGCGTTTTACCGACAGGACTGCATCTATTGTTTCACGGAGAAATTGATAACTAAATTTTAAATGGCCGTTCGTCAACCTGCCCCTTCGCCTACCGGCTCCGGTCTCCCCTATACAAGATTGTGAATAATTTTGTGAAGGTAGGTACATCATGTCAATAATTGTTCGTCTGTTTACGAGATTACAATTATTATGGTGTATAACAGATTGCCGGAATTTTTCCAAATATTTTCATGTATCTGAAAAGTGTTTTTATAAAAAATTAAACCATGTAGTTGAACTATGTAGTTATATGTCAAAATTCATGCTATAAAATGATTAATGAATATTTTGTAACGTTTCTGATAAAATCCACGGAAAAATTGTGGATATCAGTGACATACGTATAATATATGTGACATGATTGATACCTACTGGCATAAAACCCAACAATTTTATTTAAAAAAAACGTTGCTGTGGTAAACGCTTTACTCTTAAAAAATAAACATTTAATATTTTCGTACCTATTTCTTCTCGGTAACCGTAGGTACTTTGTCAAATATTTTTGACAAACATCAAATGACAATTTGGCACACTTTTGAGACCAATGATATTATATTAAATAAAACAGTGGGTATGTTTTAGATTCTACGTATATTTTTTTATTCGTTGTATATTTTTTAATATACGTAGAATCTAAAACATATGCGATGGTTCGATGGTTGCGATGGTTCGGACATGTATAGAGAATGAACGATGAACGACTGACAAAGAAAGTATACAAGGCTGAAAAGAGTGGAATGAGATGTAAGGGTCGACCGAGAAAGAGCTGGCATGATCATATAAATGAGATTTTGAAAGAGGGGAATATACGAAGTCAGAATAATAGGAGAGCATGTATGACGCGATGTATGAATGTAAATGAGGCAAAACAGGCATGCCAAGATAGAAGAATCTGACGTTCGGTTCTCTCTGCCTACCCCAAATAGGGAAACGGCGTGACTATATGTATGTATGTACATATGTAAAACATACTGTTTTATATTTTAATACCTATAATTTAAAAAGGAATTCTACTACGTAAATTATCCACAATTACTCACTAATGATATTAATTTTCTCAACAATTCAGCCAATCCATGTGTATAAATAAGTTTGTTACGGGGTAAGCAGAGAGAACCGAGCGCCATACTTTTCAATTTTTGCACACATTGCTAGTTTCCTTTACATCCATGCATCGTCTCATACATGCTCGTCGATTGTCCAAGCTTCTTTTGTTTCCTTCTTTCGTGGTCAAGCCATCCCTTTCTGGGGCGACCCCTGCTAATTCACTCCATCTCTTACACCCATGCATATTTTTTGGGGCATGCATTCATCGTTCATTCTTTCAATATGCCTAAACCACCTCACAGCATTCATTTTAATTTTCCCTTTAATATCATTCTTTATCTTGCTTACTCTCAAATTTCTCATTATATTTTATTCTATCATATATCGTTCTATATTTTTTTTAAGAATGAATATTTCCTTGTAGCAAGTAAGTACCTACATATACATTTCCTAAAATAACCATAAATGCTTGTGCTATAGATGAACGAAATTGGTCGTGACAGTATTCGAACTCGCTACTACTGGATTATTAACCCAGCGCGCTAATCGCTTTGCCACCACCCATCTACTATTATCACAAACTATTCTTAGTGATCTTATTTTTACAGGATTTATTCTGCTTAGGTACATGTATCTTTTGTCACGTTTGGTAAGTAAATAAAATTATGTTTAGTAAATAATATCCACTGCTTTCTTGACTTTACGGCTATCATTTTGTTATTTATTTATTTTCTTACTTTTTCTACACATAGTAAGTACACTGGCGGGCTTATTGTCTAATAGCAATTTCCTCCAACTAACCAACGTTAATGTTCAATACTATGGCAATAAGTTAAATACATTACAAAAATTAACAAAGATAGCGGACGAAAAGTAAAAAAAAAGAAGAAGATAGCATATAAAAACAGTTCATAGCAATGATAGGAAGACAAAAGGATACGGAAAGGAAGAGGAGAGGAAGAGGAGCCTTTTCTTGAAGTTGTTTAGTGAGACTACATACATTTCCAATTTAAGATGTTTAGTGAGATTTTATTTACGGCATACATTTTGTTGACAGCATACCTACATTTTGTCAACGGCATACATTTTGTTTACCGCATACATTTTTTTACGGCATACCTACATTTCATGAAATACATTTTGTTTTCGGCATACATTTTGTTTACGACATACATTTTGTTCACGATATACATTTTGTTCACAGCATACATTTTGTTTACGGCATACCTTTTTTTACGGGATAAATTTCACGATATACATTTTGTTCAAAAATACATTTTGTTTACGACTTACATTTTGTTCACGGCATACATTTTTTTACGACATATATTTTGTTCACGGCATACATTTTGTTTGAGGCATACTTTTATAATGACTCAGTGCCTTCACTTTCTACGGAAAAAAATATATTTATATTGTAAAATCATGACTCTTCACTATTTCATTATTATGAAGGGTAAAAAGAACTTGAAAATTGCCCAATCAAATCTCCACTTTTACATAATATATGTGAGTACAGAAAAAAAACGACACTATTTATTCATCAATTTTAAACCTGCTACCTACCCGCATTCAATCACTCGCGTGATGTTCAAATTAAACGCGAATGTCAAGCGTCAAATTAAAAATGAAATTTAAAATATACGTGTCATGTTTGCGAATATGTTGTTTTAACACATACTAAATAATATTAAATTGTAATTTATTGTCAAATTTATTCAGTTTGTCAATGAATGAACAATATGCTCGATGACCGGTTTGGACATATTGAAAGAATTAACGATAAACGGTTGACTGAAAAAAAAATTAAGAGGAGATGCGAGTAGCGGGAGTCGCCCTAAAATGGGATTATTTTGTAAGAAGGAAAGATAGTATTAATTCAAAATTTTAATGACATATTACATTCTTTCCTCATGTCCTCATTTCTGACCCTGTCAAACGTCGTTGTATTACAGATTCTTCTTAACGATCTCATTTCAACTGCTTCTGTTCTGCTTTCGTACGACTTCTGCCATGTCCTGGTTTCACTTGCATATATGAAAGGTTGGCACTAATATATGAATGGTAACTTTACCATCCTTTGATATGTTGCGATCATTCAAAACAGGTATAAGTGCCCTATTCACTCTGTTTCCTGCCATAAATCTTCTTTCGATATCCTTACCAATCCGTCCATTCCGTGGAAACATGCTTCTCAGATATATGTAGAGACATATTCGTCGACTTACTCGAGCCATTCGTTCTCTACTTTTATTTGGCACTTAATGGAATGTGTTATCAATATTCGATTTATGTTTAAATATTGATTGTGTTTGGGATACCCCCGTTCTACCTCATATTGTGTATCAATTCCCTGACCGTAGATTACGTAACCTATGTACCTATGCTTCTTCACTGTGTAGTTATTAGCTTGATATGACCGGTTCTTTGCAACAAAATTGAAGATTTCTTCATATTATCGTTTTCATGAGTTGGACGATACATCCTAGTGGGTTTTCCTTATACTTGGAAAAAATATTTCACGTTTTATTTATTATTATATTACCTGCCCATTTTTTTATCTTTTGTCAATGTCATTTTTCTGATCCCAAAAAAATATTTGTCATTAGCAAGAACCCCAAAGTAATCAAACTGTAATTGTCTTTTCTCTCCTTATCTTCAATTCTCTCAACTTATCCCGGGAATTTTTCGTCGAAGCAGAAAATTAATTGGCATTTCTTCACACGCGCACAACATCCTGAGCCTCTTTTGTGGGGTTTAATTATATTATTTGGTTTTAAGGCTTTGTACAATTTAGCCCCATTTTTATACCTGTCATTTATTGTGTTGGTAAAATATATTTTATACCTGTGTCTTATTTTTTTTACATAATAAATTCGTTGTGAACGTTTGATAATGTGGTTTTATTGAAGTTTATTGTAAAAGTTTTACCAGGTGTAGTCATTGACTGTGATTTTGTTTTATTTGGTTTATTTTTTATAATTTAAATGTTAGCTTTGTGTTGTTTTGACGAATGTTAAAGTGACGTGAAGAAAGCAATACAATAATTATACATTCCCAAAAATGTATGTACCTATATTGTTTTGAATTTGTCTTGTTTTACAATTGAGGATTTTAAAATCATGGCTCTCCACTCCAATCAAACTTTACCATCTTTTCCGATCTATCACCCTAGACAATGTGACATTTAGCTCAAGAATAGCTACAAAAAAAGATAAGTCAATGTGTGGAAGTGACAGTTGTCACGTGACTGGCGACTGTTTTTGTCACGTGACTGGCAACTGTTGTTGTCACGTGACAGGAAACGTTGTCTAGGGGGGTTGTTTTTTCTGCTAATATCGCAAAGTATCTTTTAAGAATACATCAAAATCTTTTTTCCCCTTAGCGCTTTTGTCCCGTTTCTATCGGGGTACGCTTTGACCATGATCCTGGAATTGGCGAGTCTGGTTATTACATTGAAGCGACTGCCATCTGACCTTCGTAACCCTTAGAAAGGGGAACCAGACAAATTTGATCATGGTTACATATAGCTAGTGATATAAATCCGCAAATAGATTTTTTGAAAATCCAGAGGTGCGTGCCCCGCCCGTATTCGAACCGTCGACCTTACGCATGTGAGGCGACGACCTTACCGCTGGGCTATCACCGCTCTTTCAAGGATACATCAAAATAATTCAAATAATACGAAAAATAAAAAAAAATCCTGCATATTTTTCGTTTTTTTTTCCTAATAAATAAAAAACAAAAATAAGGATTTAGAAAACTACTTTGGCTACAATTCAATCGTTTTCGATAACATTGCTGAAGAATTTTCTTCATATTTTCACACGAATGTAATCGATACTCAAACTCAAATTTTATGTGTAGGTATGTTGGTATAACATATGAACGAGTATTATAAAAGAGGTGTATAAAACGAATTAAATATAATCTTGGATAATTACACAAGCAATAATAAAATCAAATTACCTTAATGCATAGCAATCATTTTAATACCAACATTAGTTTTGAGATACATTACTTGAGTAATGTAGGAGTATAAAAACAAGATTAATTCGTTATTTGCATGTTGGTGCTTTGTAAGTAAAATGTACCTATGTACTAGAACCGTTGTTGGGTCACTTTACAAAGTGTTATTAGTGTTTTGCATTTGTAAATTAAACAACGCCAGAGAATGTTATAATAATATCTAAAAATCAATTGGGATGATTTTTATACCGCCGTTTTTGTGATTACCTCACCTTTAGAGCGCTTTGAATATATTACAGGTTTTTGTAAGACTAGAAAAATAAAAATAAAATCTGGTATTTTTGGTAATTTGAAGTAAAAAAAAAACAAGTATTTTTTTATTCATTTTTGTCCTACCACTATGTAATAGTTGAAAGTGAAATAAATTTGACAATTTTTAAGCGAATTTTTACATCTCAACAAGTATCATTAATTTTTAAGAGGTAAAATTCATTAATAGTGACTGAAAGTTATGCATAGATCTATTTTGTCTAGTCTATTTGAGTGAAAGATGGGGTCTATTTACCCGACTGGATATGTGATATTTGCTATTTCAAACATGGCCAAAAACTATTTCGTCGAAGGTTGAATATATAAAACTTTTCAACAAGCTGGAATAATAATATTTCGGTTCCCTTTTGAAGAGGCCAAAAATAGACTAGCATTTCTTTTGAAATATAATATTACACTTGGACCACCTTTGCCAACTCGACCAGGTAAAATTATTCCTCGCAGCCAACCAATACGTCTCAATCGTAAAGTTTAGAGCGTTTCCCACCCCGGGGGTGCTCTCGCTGTTCGGGGGGTTCGGCCGCGAAAAATAAGTTTCACAAAAGAACACGGGTTCGTGTCCCGACCTTTGATTTGAGGTCGAGATTCACAGTCGGAAACGACTTGGAGAAGTTTGAAAAATGCTTGGGTAGTGGAAAAGTTTCCGCGCTACTTCAACGCCCGTATTTTATTTCATACGTATAACTACACCCACCCACATAAACACAAAAGAAAGTGAGATATCTATTATTTTAATATTATGTATATTTCGACAGCGGAATATGAAATATAATCTTAGTTTTTTCAGTTCTCCTAAAACGTGGTTCCAAACCTTTCTTAGAATTTTTTTATGAGATAGTTATTTCTGTCTTTGATTTGCTGAAAATACAACATTTTCCTTTCTAATTCATTCTACTGAAGTTATCCGTTTATATGTTCATATATAAGCGATGTTGATACGTCAGCGTCGTCTAAATTTGTGCAAATATTTAAACAGCAACTAAACAGTCTATAGTATGCCAAATAGTAACTTTTGAAAATACATTCCCCAGTACCCCCCACTAGATGGGTCGGTGGCAGAGCGGTTAGCGCGCTGGGTTAGTAATCCAGTGGTCGCGAGTTCGAATCCTGCCTCGACCGATTTCGTTCACCTATAGCACAAGCATTTATTTGCTTATTTTAGGGAACGTAGGAAGATGTATATGTACTTGTTTAACAAGGACATATTCATTTTTTGTAAAAAAAAGTACCCTCAAAAGATACGTCTTTGAAATAATGAACATTCAGTTTAATTTTACATCTTTATTTTATTGAGTGAGGTTTTTGAAATGTGAATTTTCTAAATACTTTTCTTTTTAATAAAACCCTTTTTTATATTTTTATCGTATGTACATAACTAAAAAACAAAAAGGCCTGTAAAGTTGATTTTTACCTCATTCGAAAGAAAATTTGAAAATCCACCAGCTGAGTATTTTATTATGTTAATAATTTAATTACTGTTCTCGCTATTAATATGACCCTAAATATTACATTTTCTTCACAAGAAAATATTGTGTATCACATTTTGTCATGTTTCATACATTAGAAGGTAATTAAGTGTGCATATTTGTGTACGTCCGTATGCCCAAGATATGCAAGGGCCTTAACAAATTATATTTAAAAAAATCTTGAATTAAAACTAGTTGCATGTAACACATGAGATTCAACTGTCGATGGCGATAGTATCTATAATTGAAGATGATGTACAAAACTTAAATACAAATTAATAAATATTTTAAGATATTTTGTTTCCTATATAAAACATGTAGGTATGTATGTCAGGATAGGATAGTATGGAGGTCAGTCTATTTTTCCTACCCAGAATATGAAAATAGCATGATGGTATGTATGTATTTTTGGAGATTAAGTAGGTATCAAACAATTGAGTGACATATTGTGTAATGTATACTGCCATACAAATGGGATGAAACCATATTGTCACTAAATTCAATTTTTATAAAATTTGTTAAAGAAAGTTTGAAATGTACTAATACAATGTTCATATTTTTTATATAAAATTAAATTTTCTAGATGGAGTGTTGGCCTATAACTATCTATATATTCTGAAATTTTGGAGTCTATGTAGCGGATCAAAAATTATAAGAGGGAGACGGACACACACAGGTATACAGACAGATACACTTAATGTTCTACTTCGAATTATTAGTAAATCTAAATACACAGAACAAATATGTTGCGAAGCCTCTTAGTGTTTTTTGACTTAAGTTGGAAAAACCGTGAAAAATATAGACCCTGGATACAAATCTCGCGTATCCTGGCTTGAATATTTGTCGATATGTTAAGAGAATAAAATTCTCTTTGTTTTGCGGCTTGGTAATCCTTCAATTCCTACCTTCCCGACATTTCCTATATTTTTGCCCTAGCAACATCCATGAATCCAAAACCTACCTAATTACCCCGTTGCAACAATAAGAATACGAACAAATCGACACCAAAATTCAACTCAGCCAGTATGCAGCGACTAGCCGACGGTAACATTAATGACAGCCGCCAATAGTGAAAACCGAATAAGCGCCGTACGGCCGTAACGTGTGTTTTTTTGAACATTAAGTTTACAAAGTTACATATATACTTGTGGGATCAACGAAGAGTGCAGTAAAACGGGGTAAGTCCTTTGTATCTTTCCTTGATTTACCAATTGCCATAGTTGTGATTTTGCTTCCCCATGAAATCAAAGTGTCAGAGCTGCATTTAATCGCTTCGAAACCGGAGATCGTTGAATCCTGCATTTTGCCGCCGAAGATCACGCCAGGCATTAAAATCATCAATTATTTTCTGTGTGGGCTTTAAGCCTACACACTCTTGAACAAGTCGACAGTTGGAAAAATATATGTATTGGTAGCAGGGTGATTAGCTAGCTGGATTAATAATCTCGGAAGAGATAGGACGCGGGTACAAATCTCGTCTTAACCGATTTCGTTCATTTGCAGTACTAGATTTTTTTTGCATAGTTTAGAGACGCATAAGACTTTATAAGCTCCTGGATCAATAGCATAAGAATATATTCTTAAAAAAAATTGTATCGCATTGGGTGACTGTCGATCTTTTTAGAAAGAAAATTTACATTTTTATATTTTTGTAGCATAGAATTTACGTATAGTGTTGCCTTCAACTCTTGACTGTTGCTCATTAAACAAAATGTAAAGTTCAAAATATAATGAGGTTTTTATTTATTTTTATTTTTTCTCTTTAAAACATTTTCTGATCGTTACTTGAGAAACGTTGTGTAACATATTAGTACCTATGACAATTTTATCAATTTAGTACATATATTGAAATAAGCCAGACATTGACAGTCACATACTTACATAGTCTTGGTGAATAGCTCTTATCATACATGCATAAGTGTGATTAAGTGATATGATAATATTAGATATATGTAGGAGAATGTCTTTAATCAAATACCCTTATTCTATTCTCATACCCTGTTTCACAGCTATGTAAGATCCGATATTCTGTGTAAAGTGATTAGAAGGGGAGCTTTGAACCATGCGCATTTATAATTATTATCATAGAAGATATAGGTACCTACATTTGATGAATTGTAATCTCTAGTTTGATAAAGGAATTTATAGAAGGCTCTAAGTTATGAGCTGTATATAATTTGAAGAGTAGAATAATACTCCATCAGTATTTTGTTTTCTTTGGAAGTAATGTCTAGCTGCTCCATATGATAATTGTATCCATGATATGGGTAAAAATGGATGGTTTTGATTTCGCCGGTCAAACGGTGGAATCAAAACTCTCATGATAACCACGTTATGGATTATCATGAGTGTTTTGATTAGGACTTATCCCTCTGGCTTTATTTGTAATATTATGTTAAGATGATTCACAAACTACTTCGAGAACATAGTAAAGATATCACTAAATATTTTATTACCCAATACATTTTTTAACAAAAATAAAGAGATGTTTTAAAGCTAAACCATAAGATTAATACATATTCATTGTCACTTTACGGTTTACCGGGATTTACCTCTCATATCATGAACTTTATTTCCTAAGTATACTATAGGGATGCCACAAATTCCTTGAACTAATACGGGACGTTATGACACTTTCGATGACAAAAACGCTACAACACATTCAACGCCGAAATGCAACAACTATGCTTGCTGCATTCATTGTTTATAAAACATGTTATGTACAGGTACGTAGTGAAAGCAAAATAATTCTTCTTTTTCTTCTTATGTCGCTCCTAACGGAGGTTGGCGCCCATCACACCAGACTCATCCCGATCTTGCGCTAACTTAATAAGTGGCGCTGCATCCGAAATCCCGAACCACCGCATGAGATTTTAAAGCCACAATATTCTTTAACGCTCCATACTACGTCTTCCCTCTATCTTTCCCTCCACTTTAAGTTGTATTTGGCCAAAATAATCAGATGTCAGCAACTCTCTCTTAAAAACAAACGTCTATAAGTACATTTTAGACGTTTTTTTTATCACTTTCCCTCCTTAATTCCCCAAACATCGGGAAAAGATAGTTATGAACCAATTTCTTGAAAAATCACATGGGTAGATACGCGATATACAAATTTGGGTTTTTTGATTGGTCAGCTTGAACACGTATTTTCGCAGACCATCCCCTCCCGGCCGAAAATTTACAAGATTTTCGTCGAAAGCTATATAGGCACCTAAACAACTGATTTGTTACGAAAAAAATATTTATTTGGTTGGGGCAGGACAGCACGTAATTATTGCGACTCGCATGAGGGAGTTGCATTGTATTTTGTGTTTTAGGTTATTTTATTTTGTTTTTTTATATTATTCTGACATGCACTGAAGAGGAGTTAAAATGACAGTAAGTTCTTAACAACCAAGACAAAGGTCTTCTAAAAAAATGCACACCTTTTGTTAATAGCAGTTTTCTGTGAGTAGTGTGGCGGGCGAAGCCAACTGGCCTTTTCCCCCACCAGGCGACCCGAACGGTCGAGCCCTGCTAACCGCGGTCCGAGCAGCGGGCGGTTATCTACTGCCGACTCCCGTCCAGTGAAGCTGTTGCACCTCGTCGTCTCAATTTGTATTCGCGAATTTTCGTAGTCATAATTAATCGTAATCAATCTTTAAATACCATTGTAAATTGAAATAAGTTTTTATATTAATATACTGTCTTGTAAGTACTCATCTTTCATTATATTGAAATACCCACTGCTCTCATTATATCTGTTTAATATTGTGCATTTCTATGCTATACGATTACTGCCGGTAACGTATAGTATATTGGGGGACGATTTGTCCATATTACACGTGTGGATAAATCGTGAAAAAGGTACACGTCGATTGGTTCAATCCCAGATCCAAACGTGAGTAAGGTTCATTCGTCCGGCGGTTCGATTCTGCTCAAACGAATAAAGTGGAACAGGGCTTCAAACCCTCAGTGTCTTTCCACGAGAACCATACCTCCAAGGCCTCCCAAATAAGGTAAGTAATACTATATAGCCATCAGCACATTAGCCCCCCATATTGGTGACTCCCGACAAGTAAAAAAACACGTAACAAGGAAAAATATTTTTGTTGCAATTATAATTATTTTTGCCGCAGATTATTTTCAGTGTACAAAATAGCTCAAAAACTATTTCAAAGGCACAATATTACAGTAATTCGTGTTAAAGTAAAAGGTAAAGTTAAAAAAATTCTTTAAAATTATTCATTTCT
Organism: Molanna angustata; assembly: GCA_963576475.1. Classification (NCBI taxonomy): domain Eukaryota; kingdom Metazoa; phylum Arthropoda; class Insecta; order Trichoptera; family Molannidae; genus Molanna; species Molanna angustata. The sequence goes on along the minus strand of OY754985.1, from coordinate 9,199,878 downwards.
TGTGTTGCAAAATACCGTTTCATAGGGCGAGAACGCCATAACAACTTTGGGTATATTAATATTAATAAAGATTTTTTAAAATGTTGCGCAACAACTCTTCATAAAGGCCGGACTGGAGTCTGCAGGAGATCTTCACGGAGCATTTTACATAACAAGGTACAATTGTTAAATTTTTTAAAATCACTTGTATAATTTAGATTCTTAGTAGCGAGCCCGTGAATACGCTAATATATTTTGTGAAAAAAAATCAATTTAATGTTGTCCAGAAATTTTAATTTTTTAAATGTGCAAATATTATCTCTTGTCAAATTGTAACATTTTTTGAACAAATCGAAATTTTATAATTGATACATGTTTACGAAAAAATCATGCCAATTAAAAAAAAAAAATTGTTCATTATTTTAAAAAAAATATATATGTAACTATGAATTATTATTTTTGTTGAATAAATAATATTCAGAAATTCATATGATTTGCCTTTTATGGTATTCGATACTCAAGTAAAATTAAAAAAAAAATACCATTTCACTTCTTTAAAAAAAATTGTATTATCAAATGTGCATACTATAATTCTTTGTGTATTGTTCTTTTTATGAGAAACCATCCGCCAAAAAATGGATTTACCAAAACAATTAATTGTTCCACCAGTCATGCTGTTCAAAATGTATAAATGGAGGAAACTAAAAAGATAAAAAATTGGATTTACCAATAAAAAATGCTAACCAGCATACCAAAATCACAGGCTAAGTTTTATTTAATTTATATAATTTAATTTTTTTTCAGATATAAAAAAACATTGCATTATAAAAAATAAACATTTTCCTTGCAAATTTTTGATAACATTTCAAAACCATTTAAAAGTTAAAGATTGGTAAATATATAAATAAATATATGCCTATTAAAAAAAACAAAAAGGAATTCTCTTATATGGTCGAACAAGGCATTTGCCGACCATCCAAAAGCAACTGGTCCAGCGCCCTACATATGGTCAGGAAATCGGATGGAAATTGGCGTCCGTGCGGTGATTATCGCAGACTGAATTCAATCACCAAACCTGACAAGTATCCAATACCTCAACTACAAGATTTCGCACATAAACTTCACGATGCGAAGATCTTCAGCAAAATAGATTTAACCAGAGCTTACCACCAAGTACGAGTAGAAGAAGAAGACATTCCAAAGACCGCTATCATAACCCCATTTGGATTATTTGAATTTCTAGTAATGCAATTCGGACTTTCTAACGCAGCTCAGAGTTTCCAAAGGTACCTTCATAATATTACCAGAGATTTGGAATTCGTATTCACTTATATTGACGACATCCTGGTTGCCTCCAAAAACATGGAAGAGCACGAAAAACACCTAGACTTATTGTTCGAAAGGCTATCTAAAAATGGTCTAATTATCAACCTAAACAAATGTAAATTAGGAGAAGAAGAAATTGAATTCCTTGGTTATAAGATCAACAAGAATGGAAGTTCCCCAATCAAGGAAAGAGTTGAAGCGATAACCAAAATTGAACCCCCAACCAACGCAAAAGGTCTTCGAAGATTTTTGGGGATGATAAATTTTTACAGGAAGTACCTACAAAACGCAGCTGGGACCCAAAAGATACTTTTTGATCAGTTAAAAGGTTATACAAAAAACGACAAAAGTAAAATTCAATGGACAGAAGAGTTAACCAAGACCTTTGAAAAATGTAAAAACGACCTGGTACAAGCGTCGCTTTTAGTACATATTGACCCCACAGCCGAAATATCAATTATGGTCGACGCCTCCGATACAGCAATGGGTGCCTCCTTGCAGCAAATGAAAAATGGAGCATGGCAACCCATATCTTTTTTCTCAAGAAAATTCAATAATCCACAGTTAAAATATAGTACTTATGACAGAGAGCTAACAGCTATTTACGAAGCAGTGAAATATTTCAGACAACAAATAGAGGGTAGAAACTTCACTATCTTCACAAATCACAAGCCACTAATATTCGCCTTCACAAAAAATAAAGTAAACTCACCAAGACAGGAAAGACAACTCGACTTTATCAGCCAATTTTCTACAAGCATTAAACACATTTCCGGCGAGGACAATATAGTCGCAGACACATTATCTCGAGTTGCCGAAATACAAATCACATCACATATTGATTATCAGCGAATGGCGCAAGAGCAGGAGAAGGAAAGTGTAATGATGGAAATGCATGAAAAATCATCACTGCAATTAAAGAAAATTTTGGTACCTGGCACCAATAAAATGTTATGGTGCGATTTCTCGACGAACGTAATACGACCATTTGTTCCCGAGTCAATGAGAAAGGAAGTCATTTTAACACTCCATAAAGTAAGTCATCCCGGCAGCAACGCAACATTTAAAATATTGAAGCAGAGATATGTTTGGCCTGGCATGGAAAAGACTGTCAAAGATGTAATAAGCAATTGTATTGACTGCCAAGCATCTAAAGTACACCGTCACACCATTACACCGTTACAGCAGTATAAAGCACCAGATGGGAGATTCAAAAATATTCATTTGGACCTGGTTGGCCCCATTCCTCCTTCAAAAGAATACACATACCTGCTAACAATCATAGATAGATACACCAGATGGCCAGAAGCAGTTCCCCTTAAAGACATGACAGCAGAAACCGTCGCTGACGCTTTGATGCTAAATTGGATCGCCCGTTTCGGCGTACCCTCTTCAATCACTACAGATCAAGGTCGTCAATTCGAAAGCAACTTATTCAACAAGTTAACCAGCAAACTTGGCGTGAGACATCAGAGAACTACTGCTTACCATCCTCAGTGCAACGGAATTATAGAGAGATGGCATCGTACCTTAAAGACATCATTGATGACGATTAACAATACCTCCTGGACGAACGCCCTACCACTGGTACTGCTTGGTCTTCGTTCAGCAATCAAAGAAGGCTCAGAATTTACACCGGCACAGATGACCTATGGAACCACCCTCAGGCTGCCTGGTGATTTTTTTGAAAGCTCACCCACAGAGGAACCTGACACGTATGGACACAAGTTGCAGAAGATGATGTCAGAACTTCGTCCCATCCCAAACTCCAATAACAACAAGACGAAGACGTTCATACACAGACAAATGAAAGATGCCCAGTACGTTTTCTTGCGAAATGACGCAGTCCGCAGACCTCTTCAACGACCCTATGACGGACCCTACAAGGTGCAAGAGATGGATGAAAAAACTGCAATAATCATTATTAATGAAAAACCGAAGAAAATCTCAATGGATCGAAAGAAGCCAGATGACTTTTTACCTGTAGATGTCATAACGAAAGACACCAGATGACCTTTTTACCTGAGCTGTCATAACGAAAGACGCCAGATGACTTTTTACCTGTAGATGTCATAACGAAAGACACCAGATGACCTTTTTACCTGAGCTGTCATAACGAAAGACGCCAGATGACCTTTTTACCTGAGCTGTCATAACGAAAGAAGCCAGATGACCCTTTTTCCTGAGCTGTCAACACGAAAGACGCCAGATGACCTTTTTACCTGTAGCTGTCAACACGAAAGACACCAGACGACCTTATACCTGTAGCTGTCAACACGAAAGACACCAGATGACCTTTTACCTGTAGCTGTCAACACGAAAGACACCAGATGACCTTTTACCCGTAGATGTCAACACGAAAGACACCGGATGACCTTTTTTTTCTGTAGCTGTCAACTGATCGAGACACCGGAAGATTTTCCCCGTAGCTGTCCAAAATCACCCCAAACTTCAAAAAAATCAAAAGATGACACATTCGGCAATCTTATTCTTATCGTAGGCCCTATAATGTACTTTAGGCTACTGTATTTATAATGTCGAGTCATGCTGATCCAAACTGTGATACTTAAACTTTTTATTTATATATGTTACAGATAAGCAAAGGGGATGATGAGGAGTAACGTCTTCGACTGGTGAGGGAGTGTGTGGCGGGCGAAGCCAACTGGCCTTTTCCCCCACCAGGCGACCCGAACGGTCGAGCCCTGCTAACCGCGGTCCGAGCAGCGGGCGGTTATCTACTGCCGACTCCCGTCCAGTGAAGCTGTTGCACCTCGTCGTCTCAATTTGTATTCGCGAATTTTCGTAGTCATAATTAATCGTAATCAATCTTTAAATACCATTGTAAATTGAAATAAGTTTTTATATTAATATACTGTCTTGTAAGTACTCATCTTTCATTATATTGAAATACCCACTGCTCTCATTATATCTGTTTAATATTGTGCATTTCTATGCTATACGATTACTGCCGGTAACGTATAGTATATTGGGGGACGATTTGTCCATATTACACGTGTGGATAAATCGTGAAAAAGGTACACGTCGATTGGTTCAATCCCAGATCCAAACGTGAGTAAGGTTCATTCGTCCGGCGGTTCGATTCTGCTCAAACGAATAAAGTGGAACAGGGCTTCAAACCCTCAGTGTCTTTCCACGAGAACCATACCTCCAAGGCCTCCCAAATAAGGTAAGTAATACTATATAGCCATCAGCACATTAGCCCCCCCATAGTAGTGTGCATCAAAAGTATCAAATAAATTTTACAAAAAATCTAAATGAATCTACTTTAATATTCCATGTAGTAGTACTTACAATTTTTAACGTGGATAAAAAAATATCCAATCGTATTTTGAAGTTTTTTTTACACACAATTGTTATCATACATTTTGAGTCATTTTCGTATTTATTGTCGAATATGCCGCGATGCGAGACGTGATGGTCATATACAGTGGATAGTCCCGCCTTAACGGGACGTGTGTCAACCCTAACAGTATACCTACACACTCGATTTGACTCGATGTATTCAACTTGAATCTCCATAGATGGATGTTGAATAAATTTTATATCATTTTATGCCATAGAAAAGTCATGAAACGGTACTATACAAATCTATACGATTCCATTAAAATACTCACATACATACATACATACCTATTTAAATAACACTTTGTTTTGTATGATAACGACAGATCTCGCATCTTTATGTTGAAAAGCGTGTCACGATATGATAGTATTAGGGAATAGGTACAAAATAAAACATGAATAGTTATATTAAGCAGCCTACGATTGACGACGATGTGTCTTACCATAATATTAAATATCGAATAATTGAAAAAAAAGATATGTTCATTAAAATTAATTATATTTAGATGGGTCAATGGCAGAGCGGTTAGCGCACTGGGCTAGTAATCCAATGGTTAAAAAATGAATAAATTTTTGTTTTCCCTACTTTTTTTTACTTCTTTTACAGAATGAATTTGTTATATTATATCATAAATTCCTTAAAAAAAGCACAATTTCTAGGGCTATAGGTGAACGAAATTGGTCCTAACAGGATTCAAATTCGAACTCTATTGAAGGATTCATCCTCCTTTAGTTGGTTGAAAGAGATTTCATTTTGGTGAGAAATCCGTATTTGTACATAAAATTAATAAATAAACAACTAATGTGCATCGCGAGTTCGAATCCCGCCTCGACCGATTTCGTTCACCTATAGCGCAAGCATTTATGCTTAATTTAGGGAATGTAGGAAGATGTACATATTTGTACTTGTTTAACAAGGATATTTTTTTCTCAATCTTCCACTATGATGATTATAAAAAAATATGTCAGTTGAAAAGAATATTTGAAGAAAATTGATCTCCTTATAAAAATATGAATAAGAAGCCAATTATAATTTAGTATAAAACTATAGTGAATCTAAAAATCCTAAATCTATTGTTTTTATTTAGGTATAATGACATTTACTTACGATTTTGTAACATCTCAATAGAGACGAAGTTGGAATATTATAGAAGAACCAGGAACTCAAAGCGCCTACAGGGCTTACGACCTGTCATCGACTGGTTTACGTGATCACTTTATGCGCTTGCGCAACGTTTAACAATTATGATTTCTTATTGAGTTCTCTTATCAATGTAATTTTTGAAACTTCTATATATTTGAATAATATGTAATAATTCACCCGAAAATAAGACATTATTACTATTGCCATCTATGAAATAATGACGAAACCTTTTTGTAACGCCATCTATTGAGAAATTGGTTTTATTTGTTTCCAGAGGGAATAAATCCAATGTTTGCGTAATATGCATTAAAAATTATTCAATTTAGGTATAATGACATTTTGAATTCAACATCAACCATCGAAACCCTCAGGGTTTATCTGAGGTGGACGAGTTCAGTAGTGAGTTGTTTTACAATAAATATTAAGATGCAGGTAGTATGCATTCTACTACAGCTAAGGAGCATGCTTCCAAAGCACATAGTCGTCATAGGACCTCACCATCTATCTTTTCAAGTCGGAAAATATTTTGGGCATGTTGTGTATATATGCAAGAGCTCATCATACATGTCATTTAATATTTTTGATAAGAGATATTTCCATCTTCTCATGCCACATGCATTATTATAAATAATTTTGGTATGGTAAAATAAAAGCAAAGTTTTCAGTTCTACTAATTTAATGACACTGACTAGTTTCGGTCATCCAGTGACATTTTCAAAGTGTGCAAAAACAAGAGGTGGTTCGTGCTTATACAATGTCTGGTTAAGGGGTTTGCAACATTTTTTTTCCGTCAGTTCAATTAGTGTTAACTAATAAAAGACTTACCACCAGATTTAAAACCAGCCTTTTATACTGGTAATAACCTAGGATTTTTTTTTAAAAATAATAAAGATAAAGACACACGGTATTAAGTAATTCGGGTGTCTATAGATTAAATTGTGAAGATTGTGAATATTTTTATATTGGTAAAACAGGTAGAAATTTTGATATTAGAATTAAGGAGCATTTAAGATGTTTAAAAAGTAACAGTTTGCCAATCATTTGATTGAAAATAATCATTCTTTCAATACTCAAACAGGCTATAAAATCTTGCACATAAATAAAGAGGGCTTAAGATTAGATAACTTAGAGGCATTAGAGATATAAAAAGCCTTAAATACAAAACAAAAAATAATTAATAATCAAGTACATTTAAACAATAGGTAGGTACTCCATTATTTAATATTTTTCCTTTGACAACCTCTACTTTTAATAATGTAAGCTCCGCCCATCAACTTTCCGATACATAATTTAGGCACACGGGTCACATTATGTACATAGTATCTAAGTTTAGTATAAGTTTGTCCGGACGAAGGAGCGGTTACGTCTCCGAAACTAGTTGACATATAAATATACTTAACGTGGTTAAAAACTAAGAGATTTTATTTAATTATATCAATTAGTGTTGCTAGAAAGAACTGACAAAGAAAACAAGCAAACAAAACGGAGCGTAGAAATACAAAGAGAAAATTAAAAAATTACATTGCAAAATTATTGAATGCTGAAAAATATTCAAATGAGGGTAGCTTAAATAATCTTAAATTTTCTTCTTTATTGGGGACATGGCATGATGGTGTCAAATTAAGGTGGTTTAAAACTATCATAGTGTCAAATTAAGGTGGGTGGTTTTATTAGTTTTCTTTGTCAGTTCTTTCTAGCAACACTAATTGAACTGACGGAAAAAAATGTTGCAAACCCCTTAACCAGACATAATATTATAAGCACCAACCACCTCTTGTTTGAAAATGTCACTGGATGACCGAAACTGGTCAGTGTCATTAAAGTAATAGAACTGAAAACTTTGCGTTTATTTTACCATACCAAATTTATTTATAATTTGAAATTGAGTTCTACCAAGAATTGTCCGTAGAAAAGTTAAAAAAAAATATGCATTATTACATACATACATACCTTCACGCCATGTCTCTCACGCGGTAGGTAGAGAGAACCGAGCACCACATATTTCTATGCTGACATAATTCATTTCGAAGTCCGTGTTTTTTATACTAATTATTATTACTTTTTTCAAGTAATTTTCATACAGTGTAACATTCAAACTGAGTGTTGTGCCTTTTTAGGTGTGTGGGGGAAAAAAACTGGTATGTCGTCCTTCCACTTATAACGTACACACGCACACCTATCGCTGGTTACCCCACATTGTGGGATATGCCGAACATGAATATAACACAAATACTTGTTTTGTGTTTATCCGATGGGTTGAATAAAGAAAATCGAATTATTTTTTTCTTTTGGTAGAAGTCGCTTTAAGGAAAACATGTTTATTTGTGACATTTTCACAAGGACATTATATTGTGTTATATTGATGTTGGTATGTAGATATGGAATAAGTTGATACTTGAATTCTGAAAATGTGTACCATCACAATGTAAAAAGTACAACTACTACCTACATATAATTTATATTTATCGTACAACCATCCTTTGTATTCTTTATGATAACTTTTTGATACAGGAAATTAGTTGTACTATCACTACAAATTGCTTTAACTTTTTTTTTTTTTTTTTGCTTTAACTTAATAAGTATTACTATTTTCATAACAAACTTTTCATATTGAAACTTTTCATGAAAAGTATTAACAAATGATAAAAAACAGAAAAAATCGAACCTATCTGGAATAAAACCTACCATAATCGTACGAAATCTTAAAAAATTGACAAAGTATTCTGAAATATAATTATTATGGCGGTCTTTTTTTGAAAGCTCTGTTCTAGGAAAAAGTATAAAATAAATACACTGAATTCATAATTATGGTATTAAAATTATTAAACGAGTGAGTTGTAACTATGACCACATTCCTTAGCATTTTATTTTTAATTTAACATAATTAAATATAAAACGAAAACCTTCATATTATACTGATGATCTGGGGGGCAAATCTGATCCAACTGGCGAAATCAAAACCCTCACGATTACCCATGTCATGGATATAATTATTATAATATGGAGTTCTATAATATCTTTAGATGTCTTAGAACTCCATATGATAATTATATCGATGATTGATTTCACCGGTTGGACCAGACTTGCCCCCCCTGAATATGTTGCATGCGTTATTAGATCAATTTTGAAAATGGTGTCTTCAATTTTATTGACTTGTTTATTTGGATCGATTTGTTTATTTCACATTATCAACATTTGTTAAGTATATTAGATAAAAATAGGTTTTTGCTTTTACATATTACGTTAAGTGGCGGAATTACTCATAGGAGCCAAAAATCTTGGTTTGCCTATGAATATTATATTAAGAAATTCTAGACATGATATTTTATGTGTTTTATTGAAACTACATTAATTATACTACAATATTAAAAATTGAACAGTATGTAGATACGATGCTTGACAGGGTCATAAATGTAAATATTATTTTGGAATTTCAATATACCATAGAAAACTTTAACAAGGAGGTGTGATTTTAGTAGCTATTCGAAAAAATATTAAAAAAACAAATAAAAAGTGAATTTTATGTATGTTTGTGGGTGACAAATGTTTAAAAAGAAGTTATTTATCATATATAAATAGACACAAAGTTCTGTGAATACACAATAAATATACAAACTTTTAGCGAGAGAAATTTGCAAACATTTTTATATATATGACTACCTACCTCCTCAACGGCGCATCACAATACTGTCAAATAAGGTACAAACAAACATAACATACGTTTTATACACAACTACCCTGATATATATGTACCTGCTAGCTGCAACAAACTTTCATTTTATAAGCACTGATCATCGTTTCACTGATTTATTTTTATATTCACGGCACAACACTTCAATAAACATAAATATATTTCACAAAAATGGCCGAAGAACAACATTGTAAATCATGCACCTATATTATTAAGACAGAGGAAACTATAAGATGTACAAAATGCCTAAATGTATTCCATTATAATTGTGCAGGAATGACTTTATTAAATTTTAAAAAACTTTCAACTAAATCAATAAACACACATCGCTGTCAAAAGTGTAAAGAAACAAACTCAAAGACAAATATGATTCGATCTCCATTAACGATCAATCAACAAACTTCTTCGTCTTCTATGTCAAGCGATGACAGCGAAATGTTGCCACTCACTAGAAAAGCGTTTCTGGCGGAATTTGGAGAATTCAAAAACTCAATCTTAAAATTAATACATGACAAATTTTATGAAACAAAAAATAAATACGACGAAATATTACAACAAAATGAAAAAATTCTCCAATCCATTCAATTTATCAGCAACCAACAAGATGACTTCAAAAACAAAATTGTAATTCTGGAAAAAACATGCAAGGAGCAGGAACAAAATCATCTGAAGATGGAAAGGAAATTGGAAAGGGTCGATAATCTGGAAGTGGAAATAACCAATCTGAAAAAAACTATCTCGTATCTGGAGAGGCAAAGTAATGAAAGTGAACAAGAAACATTAAATAATAATATCGAAATACACTGCCTTCCCGAAAATAATGACGAAAACCTTAAGAAGACCATTATAAACATCGCAGAAACTGTTGGATATAAATTGAAACAGGAGGATTTAGTAACTGTCAATAGATTAACACCCCGCTACCGCCAACCCCCGCAGTCAGGATCAACCACTACCACCAGACCAAGAAATATTATTGCCCAAATCTCTTCGAAAAGGACAAAGGACGAGTTGCTGGCAGCAATAAAGAAAAATAAAGGCGTTAGTACTTCTTCACTGGGTCTTTCAGGAGAAAACGTCAAAATATTTGTAAACGATCATCTTACAAGGAGGAACAAGCTGATCCTGAAGGCGGCCAAGGAATTCAAAAAGTCAAATAATTATAATTTTTTGTGGGTACGCAACTCCAAAATCTATTTGCGAAAAAACGAGCTTTCCGGACCAGTTTGTATCTCCAGTATGAATCAACTAGCGAATCTTACTTGAATGATATTGCTTATTTTTTGTTTCAGTTTGATAACTTCTATTTTCTTATTTTTCAAATCTATGTATATCTGTTGCTATTATATTGTATTATCTTGTCTCTGCCAAATTTTAATTTCTATGAACATATTAATCACATAAACGTAATATCAAATGCATTACATTTATACACACATTACAACATCTACACCACAACCCATACTTACACAGGCGAACTTATGTTGAATTTAGCGAGGCGTGCTGAAGGTGGACCTCTGACAAGCGTTTTCATTTATGTCATTCTTTTTAATTTTATTTCGATACATATATATATTTACGTTCAGAAATGACTGACACAATTAGTATTTATTACCAAAATGTCCGAGGCCTGCGAACTAAAACTCATGATTTTCTACAAAGTGTACTACTAAATGATTATGATATAATTTGTATTACAGAGTCATGGTTGATAGAAAGTATTACCGACGACGAGATATTTGACAAACGTTACAATGTGTACAGACGAGACCGAAACATTACCCTTAATAATAGTTGTAATCACAATAATAATGGCAAATTAACCGGAGGAGGAGTTGCTATAGCAGTCGATAGAAAATACACCGCAAAACTTGAAAAAACGTGGCTTTCTAATGCCGAGGATATTTGGATAAGTCTTAAACTACATCTCTCAAAAAAGCGAAATTTTTCAATTCATTTATGTTGCACCTATATACCTGGAGTTGGGCCGAAATTATCGGCTTCAGATAGATTGGCACTCGTCGCAAACCATACTGATAATATTTGTAAAATGACTACACTATTCCCAGACGATATTTTTATCGTATTAGGAGATTATAATATGCCTAGCATAACCTGGAATTCTTCCTCATACGTGTCCCCACAGCCAAATAATAATGATCAGTGTTCTTCCTTGTTCTGTAACTCTATATCGTTGTCGAATCTAACTCAATATAACAATATTACCAATCATAATGGACGAGTTCTTGATATCGTGTTGTCAAATTTACCCCTTACCGTTTCCAAATCTTGTCATTCTTTGGTAATTGAAGACCTGCATCATCCTTCCCTCTTGATAGATTTCCAAATCCCTTTTCCCAAGTCCGCTTTGAAAAATCCTCAGACTATACTTTTATTCCATAAAGCCAACTATGACATTATCAACGACTTCTTGACAAAAACTAATTGGTCTTCAGTAATAAACACTTCTGACATTAACACAGCACTTGAGAATTTTTATTGTATACTGACAAACACTATAGAAACCCATGTACCAAAAAGAACAAAGAAGTCTGACAAATACCCAGTGTGGTATACCTTACCACTGAAAAAAATTATTAAAGAAAAAATATACTACCACAACAAATGGAAACGTGACAGAAACCCTCTTGATTATCAGACGTTCTCTCTTCTGCGAAAAAGACAAAAGAAAACCGCTGATCTCATCTTCAAAAATTACATTAACTTAATTGAAAACGGAATACGACAAAACGTAAAAAGTTTATGGAATTATGTAAAATCATTCAAAATGACACCAGACATTCCAGAGACCATGTTCTTTGGCAATGCCACCTCATCTAATGGAGTAGGCATTGCCAATCTTTTTTCCGACTTCTTCGGCTCAGTTTACATCACACCTAATAGTGTCTCTAACGATAACTACAACATCGATAACCCTTATCTTATTAATTCCATATCCATCGACTATAATAGTACGCTAAAATATCTTCTAAATATAGATGTATCAAAGGGTGCAGGAAACGATAATATTCCTGGAGTTTTTTTGAAAAAATGCGCCCGGGTCCTGGCACACCCGTTATGTTATATATTCAAATTGTCACTTATTAACGGCACATTTCCTGAAATATGGAAAACCGCTCTTGTTCATCCCATACTGAAAAACGGTGATAAGCACGATGTCACTAACTATAGGCCCATCTCCAAACTCCCAATTATTAGCAAAGTGTTTGAAAAAATAGTGTATGATCAGGTTTATAGTAAAATATCTTCATATATCACCACTGATCAACACGGTTTTATGAGAAAACGTTCTACCACCACTAATTTAGCCCAATTTACTAGTTATCTTCATGATAAAATGGATCAGAGACTGCAAATAGATGCTATATATACTGACTATGCCAAAGCATTTGACCGCGTAAATCACCCAACTCTCTTGCATAAATTGTCATTGATAGGTATACATGGTGACCTATTTAGGTGGCTTAAATCATATATTGATAATAGACACCAAATAACCTTGGTTAACGGACATTCTTCTAAATGTATTAGCGTGACATCTGGAGTCCCCCAGGGATCTCATTTAGGTCCCCTTCTCTTTAATATTTACATAAATGACATCGGAAAATGCTTTTACAGTAGTCAAGTATTATTATTTGCCGATGACATGAAAATTTTCAAAACAATCTCAAATTGCTCTGATTGTGCCGATCTACAGAAGGATTTGGAACGTTTATCCGTTTATTGCAATGAAAATTATCTTTCCTTAAATATATCCAAGTGTTTTTCTATATCCTTCACTAGGAAGACAAAAGTTGTAAAATACAATTATAAACTGAACAATGTAGTTTTACCGACGAAAACAGACTGCAAAGATCTTGGCGTACACCTTGATTCAAAACTTCTCTTCGACAAACATTTATTGAAATTATAGTAAACAAATCTTATAAAATGTTAGGCTTTATATTTAGAATCAGCAAATACTTTAAAAATCCCAATACATTAAAACAATTATATTGCTCTCTTGTCAGAGGTCAACTTGAGTACGCATCAACTATATGGAATCCCCAGTACAAGGTTTACATTCACTCGTTGGATCAAATTCAGAATAAATTCATTAAATATTCAAACTACCGTTGTAACAATACTAACCAACCTACTATACTAACTTCTTTAACCACGCGACGCACAATTTCAGACCTTATGTTCCTTCATAGTATACTAAATGGAAACATAGAATGTCATGAAATTCTTACCAATATCAAATTTAATACATCTACTCGCCGGACAAGACATACGTCACTTTTCTTCTCCAATATCTGTAAAAGAAATGCTTCCAAAAACGCTCCGATTAACAGAATGATAAACTTATTTAACTCTTACGAAAAAAATGCCGACTTAGACATATTTTTCGATTCACATATAACATTCAAAAATAAACTTATATCTAACATCGTGACATTATAACAATTAGGTACTGATTAATTTTATTTTTCCCAACCACCCTCAGCAATATATTTTCTTTTTCTTCCCAAATCATGAATCTGTCAATATATGTTCATCTACACACACATGCACACCCTCTCTCACACACACACATACACGCCCACACACTCACACTCTTTCTAGATATCTCTTTCGCTCACACATGTATTACTCTTCTCTCATGCGCGCACCCCACTAATTCACACTTTTTTTGTTGTATTATTTTGATATTAGGTATAGTACATAAGAGGTACATGTTATTTTTGTATTTTTGTTTATTTAATTTCAATAATTGTATGCATGTACTGTGTGCTGTCCTTGGTAAAATAAAATAAAATAAAAAAAAAAATTTGATTTTAGCATATTTTCTCGGCCACTGAAAAAAAATTAATTTTCGAGATTACCCAATTTTCTTTCAGGGTTTGCCTAGTCCAAGGGTTCTCGGCACGCCCCTGATACGTTAGTAAAAAACATTTATGAAAGTAATAAGTTTGTATAAGAAAGAATCAAAAGAAGATAATAATATATTATAAAGTTAGGTTGCCAATTTGCTTATAGAGAAAAACTTTTTGACTTATGTGTTTTGATATTATTTATTGAGAGGCGACTCAGAAAATAACCTCGGAAATTGAATACAAATACCACTTCCGTTTTCTTGTCGTTTTTACTCCTCACTATCCCAGAGGCATATAGTTAAATGAACGTTTTCTTGCACCCTGTGCAAGTGGCGAGCTCTTTGTTAATCGACAATTCCTTCCAACTTACAAACAAATGTTTAAAAGTACTTTGAAGTATTCCATGTGAATTACTTTTGTAAACATTTATCTGCTGGAAATCGAACCAAAATGCCCTTCTGATTTGAAAAATATTAATTGTGAGTTGTGGAGTTGAGGGTTAAGAATCGTTCTTCCACTTCTTTATATTATAATCGTTTTCAGGTGACCCGTAAGAGCTAGGTAATCTAAAATACAAAATAACAACTCACATACATAGTACAACAAATTGGTTTACCCCCCATTCTGAATGTTGCCTTTTTAGATCAGACGAGACTGATGTGTGGGGATGCACGCATGTGTCATGATTTATTTTATAAAATAAATAATGCACATCCGTAAATCTGTTGCTGTTACCCTACACTATGTATGAATGTATTATTTTTTTTACCTAGGTACATTAAATTTTAGAGCCATGTCATTTTTAGTGAATAAAGTGAACGAAGGATGCCTGCAGAATGGACTGAGAATGAATGTTTGTTAATCTAAGATATTGGTATTTGAGAAGACTGAAAGTATAACTGCATGTATGATAAAAGTAGAGAACGAATGGCTAGAACAAGTAATATTTACATTTGGGGAGTATGTTTGAACAGAATGGAAAACCTGATAAATATATTGAAAGAAGAGTTATGGCAGGTAATAGAATAAACGGAGAACTCAGACCAGTAATGTCGGATCCAAGCATCTCAAAGGAAGCCAAAATTGCAGTACACAATGCAATTGTAGTGCCTTCTTTGACGTATGGCAGTGAAACAGGGACCTGGCAAAAGACACATGAAAGTAGAATAAACGCTATAGAAATGAGATCACTAAGAAGAGTATGTAATTTAACGATATTTGATAGAATAAAAAATGAGGATATAAGGAGAGAATGAAAGATAAATAAGGATATTATACGTAAAAAGAAAGTGAACGCCTTCAGGTGGTTTGGACATATTGAAAGAATGAACGATGAACGACTGACCAAAAAAATATCCATGGGTGTAAGAGATGGAGTGAATAGCAGGGGCCACCCCAGAAACGGATGGCATGACCATGTGAATGATATTTTGAAAGAAGGAAACATTAAAAGTATGAACAATCGACGAGCATGTATGAGACGATGCATGGATGTAAAGGAAGCCAGAAATGTGTGAAAAAATAGAGGAGTATGGCGCTCGGTTCTCTCTGCTTACCCCGTAAGGGACATGGCGTGATGGTATGTATGTGTATGTATTATGTATGTCATTTTATTTTCAACCCCTACATTAATCTTATTTTTAAATTAATATCAAAATAAACCACAAAAATCGCTGTGAAATTCGTTTTTCAGGTGTGTGTTATTTTAATATTGTGTTCACTGTTCACACGCCCATTTCACACAACAGTTGTGAATCTCACATTAAATTAATAGCATATTTTTCACACATTTATCATTCCGTAATAATTCTCGTCCCTCTATGTGTATGTAGGTATCTAGCGTCATAATAATAATATTACATTTTCCGTTTTTACGACCGATCCTATCGTCCTGCCCATAAATGTATCGCTTTTACGATATGTTTGGTTTTTATGAACCACAGTCGTCCGTAGTATATACAATAATGGTTTAGTAAGTGACATGTCGAGATAATACTTTTTATGGCGATAGCGATAATGCCCCCCGGTGGCGAAATCGGATAATTATGGCGGATGTGACAGTAAGCATTTTCATTTGCGCGATATTTTAATTTTTCACCATGAAAATATTTTTTGATAGCCATAAAATAATATTGTTGTAAACAAAGGGTCGTAATATTGTTTGTTTTTTTCGGAAACAACTGAATAATATATGTAAAGTTTAATATTATTGTATTTTGATACTTTCATATTAGGTACCTACACACATAATTCATAGTTCATTTTTCAGCATTTCATCATTCCATATTTGAATATTTTTTGTTTTTATATTATCTTTGACATTACTGTTGTAAAATATTCTAATGTTGTTTATTCTATAATTTTTTTCTTTTACACCATGGTCACTCTATGAGCTTTGGCACTCTTAAAAAAATCAGACTTTACTTGTCATTGACAAAATATAGAAACTTATTGCATCAATATTTCTTGATGCAAAATGTCAATTTTATTTCGCTATAAGATGTTATTATTGTTTTATCAATTACTATTTTATTTTGAATATATGGTATATTGTATGGGACTCTCTTTTAACTTGTATGGGTACTCTTTTTCTATCTCTCTTGTAATCTATTTTTACGTTACTTTGTTGTTTACTGGTTATTTATATATCTTCTTTTTTTTAATTGTTTATTTAATTTTGTTTCTGTATCTATATATTTTGTGTATTGCATATTGTATGGATGTACCTATACATATTTTTAGGCATCTCTTTTTTATATTTTGTTTCATGGCTTATTTTTCAACTGTTTTTATGTTTCATTCTTTTTTAATGACACTTTTGAATTTACTTTATACCTAGGTATATAATTTATATATGCTATTAAAAATATTGTTTCTTTAAAAAATGTTTAGATATAATATGCAAAAAATGTTCTGGTAGATATTTCGTACATTTATACATCTTTTTTTGTTTTATTTTATAATATTATTGTATGTAGGTATGTATTAAACGTGTTTATACTATTTTATTTTGTATGTACTTGTAAAAGACTATTTAGCCGTTGATGAAAAAATAATAAATAAGACAATAACAGGCAAAATAACATTATACATTGATCAGCAATGAGGTTCACCACCCATTCTGAATGTTATCTTTGTAGATAAGATGATGACAGGCAAAATCGCAAAATAACATATTAAATAATTCAGCACTAAGATTCACCACCAATTATGAATTATACCTATGTAGATAAGACATTCACAGGCAAAATAACATCTTACATAGTTAAGCACTGAGATTCACCACCAATTCAAAAGAGAATGAGAAGCAAAATAACATATTTAATAGTTCAGCACTGAGGTTCATCATCCATTCTGAATGTAGTGTCTTTGTAGGTAAGACGATAACAGGCGTTAGTTATATTAAATAGTATTGTTTATATTGTTTATTGCGTATTTTGGTTTTCAATAATTAAAAAAATACTCATGCCAAATAAGTTTATAACATGGGTCACCACCACAATATGGATAACCATAGAACGGGACATAGCTTGGTGATCGTTTAACGAAAGCAGCCGAGGCAGGATTCAAACCGCGACGCTCATTCGATCTTCAAACATAAACATGATCAGACTGACATAAAACCTGATTTATCTTTAAGTTTTAATAATTCGCTATTTCACATCACGAAGCCACGAAAGGTGATTTTACCAATAATAAAATCATTATATTTACTCTCCAATACCATGTGTGTTAGTGAGAGTTAAGGTTTTGCAAGAATATTCTCGATGTGCAATACAAATTTGAGGTGTGTTTTTTTCACAAAATTTTAATTGAAAATCTATGGACACCCCGCTTCTTCATCAGGACGAATTTATTTATACACATAACTTTAATAAAATACTTGTCTGTTCGTGTAACTTTAATAAAATACTTGTCTGTCACGTCCGCGAGAAGTAGATACACATAGTGGTTATTTATTCAACATTCTTTTTTGTTTCCTATAACTTTTATTTTATTACAAAAATATTTAGTAAAATATATTTACATTAAAATGATATCTATCAATTATTTATTAGTTCTTCTTACCTACACTAAAATCCTGTTTTGCATAAAAAATAAAAGTTTTTCTTATTTTATTAAAATAATAATTTAAATTACATAATAATGCAGTAGGGATTCATGTATTGGTCTTTTGGTTATGATTGATTCATTTTTATATGTCGAGAAAAACACTCAACTCACACCTACGAATACCTTTTATAAAAATCAAAAACCGAATTATTTTTTTGTATATTGAATACCCTCTCAATATTTCAAAAATAATAATAATTCTCCCTCTTATATCGGAGACATATTTTGCAATTATATATATTGTAAAAGATTATTTTTTTTTCATTGAATATTTTTTTCTAACATACCTACATACTAGAATGTACTAAACAGGGTTGGAGAGACAAGGCAACTTAAGAATATAATTTCCCAATAGACAACAACTTGAATAGGCCACAACATCCGACACCCAGGCCTGCTTTTTACCATCGTCGAAGGAATGATTGATGGGGGCAACTGTAGAGGCCGCCCCAGAAACAACTATATAGACCAGATAATTGGTGACGTGCGCTGTAGCAGTTACAAAGAGATGAAGAGACTGGCGGACGATAGAGATAAGTGGAATGATCAAGTGTTTGGTGTAGACCAATCCTAGGATTGTGACCCAGAAGAAGAAGAAGAATGTACTCATGTATTTATTATATTTTATCGTACAATCATACAATTATAAGGTACAGAAGCCACGTGTAGTACAAATTTCGAATTCAAATGTATGACAAGTTTTTTTTACATGTGTGTGTGAGGCGGTAGATCGGTTGGTCTACGTATTATGTAGGTGTGCGTATCGGTAGGTGTACGTATACGGCCGGGCGAGTGAAAGTCAGAACATTGTTCTTAGTCTTTGTTGTCATACTTTCATTGCTCTGACTAGGTATCTGTATCACATACTCGTATCACAGATAATATGGAAGTAAACTTTCAGTATACTTCAGATGTGTCACTCAATACATAGAAGCTGTAACCGGATAATCATAAGGTTTCTCGCATCTCCGCTATAGGGGCAATGAATACGCGACCGGTCCACGGCAAATTTAAATTTCCATTTTAAAATGTTTCCAGCTTTGAGGATAACTTACATAAAAAAATAACCATTTTTCAATCATTATTTATTAAAAAAAACACATATAATGGATTTTATTTGCAATATTTCAAAAATCATGCCAAATAATTCATAAAATACATTGTTCTAAATAAAATGTGCATTGTAGATTATTAGGTTTTTTTAATTTATTTTCCACAAATAAAGATTTAATACTGATTTTCGGAAAACTAAATAACTTCACTTCGCCGTATTTCACTTGACAGTTTATTCAAAACACAGCAAAACTTGTCAGCCATCTTGCGAAGATAATCGAAAAACACAAAAAGCTGGCAATAGATTAACACCATCACCATCACATGGCGTGATAGTGTGTATGTAGATGAACACCGAAAACAACAAGAATTTTACAAAATCACACGTGTTATATTTATTATCTGGTTTACTTCAAGATTTTAAAGGATCAAAATGTTTCGCGTCACAACAAACAACAAAACACAACTGAAGTATGCTGAAGGTCTGAAAATTTTACATTGCATTTTCAAAAATACCAACATAAAAAAAAATAAATAGCGCCACCTTTGGAGATGTAAGCGTAAAGTAAAACAAGTGCTACCAATAGAGTGCCACCGGCGTGGTACTGTCGGGTTTGTTGATGTTTGTTGTTAAGGACACCAAATGGTGTAAACCAATCAGCAACCACGAGTCTACTAATACATTTACATGCGTAAATACTATGCATTTTTTTTGTTTATGTATAGAATTGGCACTTTAAAAAAAATCAGACTTTAATAAATATCGCCTAGACTAGATTATGCATTACCCAAATAATGAAGCCGTGCTATTGGCGAGTAATATTGTTGTAGTGTACGTGTGTTAGAATAGTAAAAAGGTACCGTTTGCCTGTTAGAACGATTTGGCGCATGGTATGTAATTTGTTCAATAAGAGCAGGGCTGTCAAAACTCGAATGTACCATTTTGTGTAATGTAATTAAATCAAAAATTATTCTACGGTCAGATAACTTTGTTAAATTAGTCCAATGCATAGTGAGATTATAATCCATTTGTTCTCTGGGTATGTTCATTTTAAAATTTATATACCTAAGAAATTTGCGTTGTACTTTTTCAATTAGTTGAACTTGATTATTATAATATGGTGACCAAATTGTTGAATTATATTCCAAAATGCTCCTTACAAGTGATATGTATAACAAGCGAATACTATATGTATCTGTAAACTTTTTTGTGATACGTATTATAAACCCTAAGATCTTTACAGCTCTGTTTACTATGTTAGTAATATGACAAGTAAAAGAAAGTTTCGAATCAAAAATGACACCTAAATCGTTTATTTCATCTACTGAAGTTAATTGTATCAAGTCTACATATATCATAATCATAAACCAAGGAATTTTTTATTTTATAAAACCTTATTACTTGACACTTATCTACAAAGGCAACATTCATAATGGGTGGTGAACCTCAGTGCTGAACTATGTAAGATGTTATTTTGCCTGTCATTGTCTTATATACAAAGGTAACATTCAGAATGGGTAGTGAACCTCATTGCTGAACTATGTGAGATTTTTTTTTATTGTTGATTAATTTATTCAATTGTTAATATTTATTTGGGAATATTTGTCTAATGGGAAGAATTGATTACAGATTATGAAATATTTTCATTAATTCATTCATTCATACCGTCACGACATATCCCAAAATGTGGAGTAACTAGCGAAAGGTGTGCGGGTGTGCATCGCCTTATAAAAGGGAGTACAACACATCTATGTATACCCACACACCAGTCTCGTTTCACGAAAAAAGGCACTACATTCAGAATGGGTGGTGAACCTCATTGGTGAACTATGTGAGATGTTATTTTTGCCTGTTGTATTTTCGATTACCCGGCTCTTACGGGACACTCGAAAACAATGATGTAAAAGAATGGAAGCACTTTTCTAAGCCGGTGCCTCACAGCTAGATTATGAAATATATATTTTCAAATATATTTTCCATCCGATAGTATCACAATATTGTAAAATTTATCAGAATTGAGATAAATAATTAATCATAACAATACTACACATAAGAATTGTTGATTGCCGTTTAACAATAGCTTATAATAGTGTTTTTTGTCTTTTTATTATCATTGTTAACGGGTTTCATAATCAATAATAAGACTTTTTGATGCTATATAACTTGGATGCTATATAACTTGGATGCTATATAACTTGAATAATGAAATGTACATGAAAATATAAGTCGATAGACACATAAGCGACTATTTTAATCATGACTTCATCTTTAGTTGATACTTCTCATAAAATACGACTTGCAAAAGTTTTGTGTGAAATATTAATAATCTGTATTTGTAAATACTCTAAGATGTCTGTCTTTCGTTTTTATGAATTGTATGCTACATAGGTATCACACTGATCATATTTTACAAACACAAATTTAAAAAGAATATCTATCCTTAATTTTAAAGATTTAAGATACAAGTCGTTAATTTTTTTTGTTGATTGTTTTAAAATAGGCACATCCGTCAAAATTAAACATTCAAGTAAATTTTGTAGTTTAAACATGAATATATCTTTGTATTTATTTATATAACAACAATGGTAACTACTTCCATTACCACCACTCGTTCTGCTTATGAGGACTTGAACTCGTTCTGCTTGAGACATTGAACTCCTAGTACCAAAGAGAGCTTATAAGGAAACAGCAGGCACGCTTACGCAAGAGTACACCGTATTTTTGTCAGTAAGTCATTTAAGCCCTAAGCGACTACTATGATTACAGAATGATGTGCTTAATGGCTACCCAAAACTATTTAAAATGCAAGATGGTAATGGGTCAAATCTTTCCCATTTCATTAATGTAAAATGGTTTTAGAAAAGTATTTCAAATGCAAAATACTTATTTTCAAAAATGCTTTGAAAATACAAACTGGTTTCTCGGGTCAATTAATGAAAGATTGCAACTAATTCATCCTATTGTAATTTAATTTTTAAAGAACGCGGGATTAATATTACCAGCTTACGATCGTAAATTTAATCTTAGAGCATCTACAAAAAAGATTTAATTAAAATAATAAGAAAAAAGTGGTGCATAAATGCATTTTTAATGGAAAATGCACCGAGAAAAACATTTGAAATAAAAATGGAAATGGGCGAAAAAAAACACGGAAAATACAAAAGCGAAATGGAAAATACCCAGTTTGCATTCATTTCATTTTAAACAGATTTATTTGAAATAAAACACATTCTGAATATGATAAACTAAATTTTAATATTCATAGGAAACTCGCATATATGGTTAAATGTTAATTTTAGACCGCCTTGCAGCATTTGAAATGTGGATCTACCGCAGAATGCTGAGAATATCATGGACTGACATGGTCACTAACACTGAGGTACTACGTAGAGCCAACACCAACAGAGAATTATTCAAAAATATTAAGCTCCGTAAAGTGTTGTACTTCGGCCATATTCTATGAGGTAAAAAATAAAGCATACTTAAGCTTTTCAAAAAGGGGAAGATCGAGGTTCGTAGAGGGGTCGGAAGAACGCAAATTTCCTGGCTTCGAAACATCTGGGAACGTACCGGTATATTAACTGTAGAGGAGCTTTTTCGCACTGCACAGGACAGGGAGGTTTTCTCTATGGTTGGCGTCAACATCGGGGGGAACTGACATGACACGAGAATAAGAAGAAGAAATATTAATCATTATTTATTTATTTAACTTTTTGTACATAATATAAACAAATATAATGCACACTGGCGGGCAATTTCTTCCAACCAACTAGATTACAAAGTGATAGTATTATACATGTACATCAACAAAAAATGAAAGCTACAAAAGAACAAAGAAAATATACATAACACCAAGATAAATAAAAAAAAAAATAATAGTAAAAAAATTATAGCAAAAAAAAAGGATTTGGAAGGAACAAGAAGAGGAAATCGAGATCAGATGTTTAGGGATGAATATTACGTAGCAAAAGGAAGGAAGGAAAAGGAGAGGGATTTGGTATTGTCGGATAGATATCCCTACTTTAGTCTTTTCGTGAAAATGGAAAGCGAGTTAGATGAGTAAGTTATATCAGAACTCAAATTATTCCATAGTAATTTAAACGTCCTAAAGGGCCCCATTTACGGTACAATCCGTCGTTACGATCGATCTGAAAGGAAATCGTGACGATCGATCGCAAAGAGCCATACACTGTCGATTTATCGTTACGATTTGTATGATTGCATGGGTTTTGTTGCGATCTCCGATATCGTCTTCGACCAAGTAAATCGTTAACGATATTGACATACACTGTCGATCCATCGTTTCGATCGGTCTGAAACGACGGATCGTACCGTGTATGGGGCCCATAAGTGGACTTTTACTTACAAAATTACAAAATATTAAAACATAATATAAATAGGTATATATACAATAAAAAAATATCAAGAAAAAAGTGCATAAATTTTTCAAAATATGTAGGTAGTGAAGTACAATAAAAATAAAATTAAAGAAAAACAAGAAAGAAAGCAAACACAAAAAATAAAAAATGAAAAGATAAAAAGAAGAATAACCCATCCGATTATAAATTATCCGATGTATAGAAATAACAAAAAAAATCCGTATTGCGAACGAACGATTTGCGAATTTAATAAATTTCTAATATTTTTTTTCGTTCGCAAGGAATACTCTCTGCAAAGTTATCCGATATATTTTTCCAGAAAATAAGTTACAATATTTTTTTGCCAACTGGGCCATTTGTCTTTTTTATACATTGGCATCTGACATTTTGTATGAAAATATGGATAGCTAACGAGGAGTACAAGTTGTGGGCGACTAATCATAGTGTCTTAATGGTTTTTGTCACAGGATTCGGATCATGGGACAGAAAGAGCATGCCCTACTGAAGATATATGACTGGAGACCAAAGAGAACTTATTCTGACCAACAATAATTTATATACTGATTAGTTTTTCCTTTCGACTCGCCTCAATTTCCCATTATTCGTTGATAGGCCTTTTACGAAAGTTTGGAATATTTTTTATCACATTTATTTGAATACAAAAAGGTATAATTATTAAAAATAGTGATCACGCAGATATTATTGGCAAAATATGACCATAGTTCATTAAATTGTTAAATTTAGCAAGTCATCGGACGTGGGGGGCGAATCGGGTCCAACCGGCGAAATCAAAACCCTCACGATTACCCATATCATGGATATAATTATTACATGGAGTTCTATAATATCTTTATATGTCATAGAACCCCATATGATAATTATATCCATGATATGGGCAATCACTAGGGTTTTGATTTCGCCGGTTGGACCAGCATGCCGCCCTGCAGATGACAGAAACTTCTTATTTGTAGTTATCTTCATCTTCCTGGCATAACAAAACTCCTATTATACCTACATCCATATATTGAACGAGGCAACAATAATCTCGCCCTTGTCGGCGTACGAGCTGCAGGCCAAGTCAGTAAAAAAGTCGAGATCCGACAACGTATCGCCGCTCTTCTCGCCATGTTTACGCCCGTGACAATTCGTAGTCACTAAGCGCTGTCGAGTTCGTAAATGCACTTATTAGTATTTGTCGCCGTTAGGCTGGCTTGCGGTACATTTTTGAATTATTATTTATGGCAATACACAATATTTTCCCCATGATTTGAATAAATGTCAAACTTTTGTTACGCGGTAATTAGCAATAAATGAATTACGCGGAATATTTAAAGGGTTTGAAGAATCTCTTAAACGGCGTCGTTTAACCCGTTTATATAATTATTCTCAAAATAAATATGAAATTCGACATTGTTCGCGTAAAAAATGACATTTAATTCAACATGGCGGCGTTAGATCCTTGTCTCTCGAGACCATGTCGACCCAATCTCGCCGTCAAATAAGTGGGCGAGAACGATTCGACGCGTTATATGCTTAATGACTACTAAAACAATCGACAATTTTGACAATCTCGACATTTATCGGTCGAGATCTACTTACAAACTTAGCCTGCAGATCTATTCCAACTACCGATTCGTTCAAGAGATTTGTATGCCAGGTCTATATTTTTCATGTTTTTTTTCAACTTTGAAGTCAAAAAAGACCAACTTAGAGACTTCGCAGCATATAATATATGTTCTACATATATCCTATATCTATTGCCCCCTTATAACTTTTAATCCTCTCAGTACAGATAGCCTAAAAATTTTAGAAAATGTAGAAAGTAATAGGCCTACAAAACTTCTATACTCAGAATTTTGAATCAGTTTTGTTTCAGTCAGGGGTTATCAAATTTTTATTTTTTACTTTATTTTTCAATATATCTCAAAAACTATGAAAGCTAGAACGTTGGAATTTGTAAAAATATAGACAGTAATAATAAATTATTTTTTTATTTTACTTAAGTTCAGAGTTTCTCAAACATTTTTTTACTAATAAAAACATTTTATTATGATGAGTGTATGTGTTTAACTGCCTTTTTTGGCATTTTTTTAAAAAATATCCAAAAAGGTCGAAACACCCCAACTAGATAATTCAATTTTCTATAATAAATATGAACATTGTAGAAGTGCATCTCTAACTTTTTTAACAATTACATATTATAAAAATTGAATTTAGTGACGACACCGTTTATACAATTTGTAAGGCAGTATACACTACACAATATCTCACTCAATATGTAAGGCAGTATACACTACACAATATCTCACTCAATATGTAAGGCAGTATACACTACACAATATCTCACTCAATATGTAAGGCAGTATACACTACACAATATCTCACTCAATATGTAAGGCAGTATACACTACACAATATCTCACTCAATATGTAAGGCAGTATACACTACACAATATCTCACTCAATATGTAAGGCAGTATACACTACACAATATCTCACTCAATATGTAAGGCAGTATACACTACACAATATCTCACTCAATATGTAAGGCAGTATACACTACACAATATCTCACTCAATATGTAAGGCAGTATACACTACACAATATCTCACTCAATATGTAAGGCAGTATACACTACACAATATCTCACTCAATATGTAAGGCAGTATACACTACACAATATCTCACTCAATATGTAAGGCAGTATACACTACACAATATCTCACTCAATATGTAAGGCAGTATACACTACACAATATCTCACTCAATATGTAAGGCAGTATACACTACACAATATCTCACTCAATATGTAAGGCAGTATACACTACACAATATCTCACTCAATATGTAAGGCAGTATACACTACACAATATCTCACTCAATATGTAAGGCAGTATACACTACACAATATCTCACTCAATATGTAAGGCAGTATACACTACACAATATCTCACTCAATATGTAAGGCAGTATACACTACACAATATCTCACTCAATATGTAAGGCAGTATACACTACACAATATCTCACTCAATATGTAAGGCAGTATACACTACACAATATCTCACTCAATATGTAAGGCAGTATACACTACACAATATCTCACTCAATATGTAAGGCAGTATACACTACACAATATCTCACTCAATATGTAAGGCAGTATACACTACACAATATCTCACTCAATATGTAAGGCAGTATACACTACACAATATCTCACTCAATATGTAAGGCAGTATACACTACACAATATCTCACTCAATATGTAAGGCAGTATACACTACACAATATCTCACTCAATATGTAAGGCAGTATACACTACACAATATCTCACTCAATATGTAAGGCAGTATACACTACACAATATCTCACTCAATAAAATTGATAACTACTTAATCTACAAACACACATCATGCTGTTTTCATATTCTGGATAGGAAAGACAGACTGACCTCCATACTATCCTTTCCTTTCATACATACATACCTACATGTTTTATATAGAAAACAAAATATCTGAAAATATTTATTAATTTGTTTTTGAGTATTTATAGTTTGGTACCTACGTATTCTATATTTTTATTTTTTTTAAATAAAAATGAATATGTCCTTGTTAAACAAGTACATATACATCTTCCTACGTTCCCTAAAATAAGCAAATAAATGCTTGTGCTATAGGTGAACGAAATCGGTCGAGGCAGGATTCGAACTCGTGACCACTGGATTACTAGCCCAGCGCGCTAACCGCTATGCCATCGACCCATCAATTATACATGCTATCGCCATCGACAGTTGGATTTCATGTGTTACATGCAACTATTTATTTTAAAATAAGAACCAAAGGTGATTTAATTTGTTCCCTGCTTAGTTTTTCCCCTTCCTCCACAAAACGAAACCATTACAGCCGATGAAGCGAACACCGAAAGTTATTTAAAAGTGATATGTCTTCATTAAATTCAACTCTGGCAAAGTATTTCGAAAACAAAACGGTAATAAAACATACTTTTATTATTATTAGTAGGAATTCCAAGTTTCAGCCGGTGGCGTTCAGCACAGAACTTAATTGCGCCTTGTGAAGCTCTGCTTGGCCAATTTGTTTTCAAACTTAAATAATAATTCGAGGGAGAAAAAAAATGGGAGTTGGTATTCGTAAATATTCACCTCGGAGTTTCATTCATTTTTAATTTATTTTCGACGATTCCATATTTTTTTATATCTTCACTAACTAAACGAATATTGATTTGAATTTGAAAGTAAACAATTAGAAAAGAAGTATAAATATACCTCACACAAACACCAGGGGCGTGTCAAGAACCTTCGGACTACGCAAACCCTTAATTTTTTTTTAACTATTTTTATAAAAATTGAATTTAGTGACGACATTGTTTCATACAATTTGTATGGAAGTAGCCTACTCACAATATCTAAGAAGACTTAATAATTTGATACTAATCTCCAAACATATATACATACCATCATGCTGTTTTCACATTCTGGGTAGGATCAAAGGACTGACCTCCATACTATCCTATCTTGACATACATACCTAGGTACATGTGTTGTTTAGAAAACCAAATATCTTAAAATATTAAATAATTTGTATTTATGGGTTTATAGTTTGGTACTTATTCTTCAACTATACATACTATCGCTATCGACAGTTGGATCTCATGTGTTACATGCAACTAGTACTATAATGTTAATTACTAGTATTATAATGGGTCGAAAGGGTTCAACATAAATTTTTAAGATTTGTAAATAATAAATTATCCATTCCTTTAGAAAAATTAAATTATGATTTTCTAATGAGTATTTTAAATTTATCGAAACTATCAAACAGAAGAACGATTTGTGATTTAATTTGTTTATTTAAAATAATCAACGGTATATTGGACACCCCTGACCTAGTTGAAATGATAAAATTCAGAGTACCTACAAGGTTTGCTTCACGTCAAAATGCACCTTTTCATATAGAGAATCTTCGAAATAACTTTATCATTAACTCACCAATACATAGATTGCACCGCCTTGGAAACCAATATAGTGCTGTTGATATATTTAATGTACACACTATAGATGGTTTCAAAAGGATGCTTAACGCATATTATAATTTTTGATTTTTACTTTGCTTTGTTTATTTTTGTTGTTTAAATTGAATATGTAATATTGTATTTTTTATTTTCTTCTTCTTTTATGTCTAGTTTTTTTTTTATCATTTAAGTACCTCTATTTTCTTTTATTATGTTGTTTTATATTGTTCTTCCTTTAACTATTTACGTTTTTTTTTATTATGTACCTACCTGTATAATCATGTATTACGTACTTACGTTTTTTTTAATATGTACCTACCTATATAATCGATGTATAATTTACACTTATTGTTGTTTTCTTGTGTCTACATTGTTCTATTTATCCTGTATTTTTTTTTTGTAAATGCCCTATTAAGGGCGTATATATAATAAATAAATAAATAAATAAATAAATAAATAAATAAATAAATAAATAAATAAAAAAAAAAATAATAATAAATAAATAAATAAAAAATAAATAAATAAATACTGTAACTTAAGGAATGTAATATGTACTTGACCTTTTTGTATGGGAAACTCACTGATAGCCTGTAGGCTAGTGAGATCACAATTATTATGATGTAAATTACATTGATAAGGGAACTTAATTGAGTTCTCTTATCAATGTTATTTTTGAAAGTAAGTTCTATATATTTGAATAGTGTGTAACAATTTACCTGAAAATAATGAATTGGTGAACGTTGCGCAAGCGCATAAAGTGATCACGTAAACCAGCCGATGACAGGTCGTAAGCCCTGTAGGTGCCTCGAGTTCCTGGTTCTTCTACAATATCCCAAATTCGTCTCTATTGAGATGTTAAAAAAATGTTTTGTCAATAAAAATATCATTTGACTCCCGAAAGGGAAAAAAAATCCAATGTTTGCGTATATGATATTAAAAAAATATTCGATCTACATACACATTGGTTCAAGTAGGTAAACAAGCCAAAAATGAAATAATATTTCTGGCGCAGTTCAGGGGTGACATCTGTGCGAGACACCGTCATCTCATTTATAAGGACTGTTGCTTTCATTGTTTACAAATAATCTGATTTCTTTATTTCTCAATAGATGGCTTTACAAAAAGGCTTTTTTGTTACTCCATAGATGGCAATAGTATAGTTCCTTATTTTTAGGTTAATTGTTACACATTATTCAAATATATACAACTTTAAAAAATTACATTAATAAGGGAACTCAATAAGAAGGCATAATTGGTCAACGTTGCGCAAGCGCATAAAGTGATCAAGTAAACCAGCCGGTGACAGGTCGTAAGCCCTGTAGGTGCTTCGAGTTTCCTGGTTCTTCTACAATATCCCAACTTCGTCTCTATCGAGATGTTAAAAAAAATGTTTGACAGTAAAAATATGATTTGACGTGTTTTGGTGTAAGCGACCGTAAGAATTCTAGATTAATGAAATTACAATATCTTCCCGAAATTTATCGATTGATTTCGTCCTTGGACAAATTTGAAAAAAAAATTCCTCCCCAAATCACACCAGGGTGAGGTAACGATGCATTTGATTGATGCGCCTACGTCATTATATCTGACAAGATCACAGTTGATGGATTTTTGAGTAGCTTACTCATATCAATTTTGAGCGGCCGACGTTTTGGGATGTTTTTAATAACGCTATTGTTCGCTTCAGAAATAAAAAAAATGATACCGACCAGAAAATAAAAGTCAAAATTTCGACCATACATCATCAGATTGAGTGATCTTTAACAACTAATTACACTAATAGAATCTTCTTCAGCCGGTTTTTTTTCCATTCTTGGACATATGCCTCCCCCTTGATCCTCCACAACTCCTTGTCTTGGGAACACTTCATCCATCTCCCTCCGGCACATTTCTTGATGTCATCAGACCATCTTGCCTAAGGGTTTGCCGACGCCTCTTCTGCTTGTTATCGGTCGCCATTCTACGATCTTTTTGGTCTATCGTAAATCCTGGTATCTGGCAATATGCCCAGCCCAGCTCCACTTAAGACCAGCGACCCTTTCCGCTACATCGGCTACTTTGGTTCTTACTCTTATCATGACATTCTGAATTCTGACCCTTATTGAAATACCCAGCAACTTTCTCTCCATAGCTCTCTGTGTCACTAACAGCTTGTGCATTATTCGTTTTGTTGGGACCGATGTTTCCATTCCATAAGTAAGCATAAGTGATTATTTTTTTATTTTTTTATTTTTATTTATTTCTATCCAAAAATATACAGTAGGTATATATGAGATACAAAATATCTTAAGTTAATATAAGCTTATTAATACATAGTTAACATACAATGTAAATATAAGTTATCTCTCATTTCAATAAATATCAATTTACCACTTCACTGGTGCTTACATAGTTTAAGCCATATCTTTTTGTTTGTATCTTTGTTACTAACTCCCTCACTAGGCATAGCCTGTGCTAAGGTGAGCTAGTTTTATGTTATTGTCTATTACGTTGTTTATTTATAGATACATTTACATTTATAGTACATGTACATACATACGCTACGCATTCAAACGTATGCATCTTTCCTTCTAAATACAATATTTCATTTTGAGTCATGCACACACAACCAAAAATTATGGAAATAAATTATTTGTTTCACTTTTTTTCAATTGTCTATTCTGTTGTTTGTAATAGTGCATTTACATTTTATTTGGAAGAATTATTTCCTTAAGGATTTTTTCATCTATTTCATAAACCCATCTTAGTGATAGTTTTATAAATTCTTTTGCATTACTGATGTTTTTAATATTTGTTGGTAAACTATTGAAAAGTTTTGTTGAAAAATATCGTACACTACGTTGTCCAAAAGTTGTTTTAATATATGGTATATTTAAGGTATTTGTTGTACTTAATCTAGTGTGTTTATATTGTTGTGAGCTAGTATATTGGTCTTCTCTTTTTAGCTTGTATAATAGCAGATTTTTTGCATATATTTTTGTAATTGTTGGAACTTTGAATTTAGTAAAAATCTCTTATAGTAGTATTGGTGTATTATATTATGTTTTTCACCTTGCTTTGCTCGGTAAGGCCAAGTCATCATAAAATTACAGGATTATTTGAGTCTATATTATAATTGATAATTTCACTAATTCAGTTTGAATAACACATGTACCTACATAATATTTAGTCATCTTAATGTATTTTCGTTTACACGGGGAAAGTTCATGGTCAAAACTTAATTTGTTTCAAAGAATACTAAAATAATAACTGAGTTATATTATATGCTATTTTTTTATATAATTTCTCGGGCAACTAACAGGTTCTATGTCAAACATCAATAAACACGCAGCCAATAACAAGTTGCCACATTCTGGAGACTTACAATATTAATTGTCTCACAGATCCAGACTTAAAACACAATTAAATATTGAGTCTCCCGGGAATCGAACCCGGGACCTTTGGATCAGCAGTCAGATTCCTAACCAACTGAACCACGAAGGTCGACTATATATTTTTATGAAAATATTATTTTTTAATGCTTTAAAAAAAGTATTTTCATAAAGATTTTTTTAATTCAAAATAAATATTCTTTTGAAATGTGTAAGTCGTAAGTGTATGCAAAAACGAACACGATTGCTAGACATATCCTTTGAAATATTATGTCATACCAGCCTAGAAACTGATTGTGTGTACACAGTACCTATACTTGCAGTGAACTGAATAAAATTATATTGGAATATGTAAGCAAAGCATATTCTCCTAAATGACATCTTGCGAATATGTGGTTCACAGTGTCTTGTTCCATATATTAAACCTTGCAATTGTCATGACCTACACTATACCATGAATATAAATTCATATTTTGCTGCCAGTGCATCATAAGAGTGTCGCAGCCATCAATAACTATACATCATAGTTGCATGTAACACATGAGATCCAACTGTCGATGGCGATAGTATGCATATTTGAAGAATACTTGCCAAACTATAAACACTTAAACACAAATTAATAAATATTTTAAGATATTTTGTTTTCTATATAAAACATGAAGGTATATAATGTCAGGATAGGAGAATATGGAGGGTCAGTCTGTTTTTCCTACCCCGAAAATGAAAACAGCATGATGTATATTTGTAGATTAAGTAGGTATCAAACTTTATTAAAAATATTTAATTTGAGATTTTGTATATGTCTATATTTATACCAATTTTCAGACATCTAGCTTTTATGGTTTATGAGATATAAGTAAGATAC
This sequence comes from Molanna angustata, assembly GCA_963576475.1. Taxonomy (NCBI): domain Eukaryota; kingdom Metazoa; phylum Arthropoda; class Insecta; order Trichoptera; family Molannidae; genus Molanna; species Molanna angustata. Next base: position 9,166,684 of record OY754985.1, on the reverse strand, counting down.
AGTAAGTATGATACATCTAGCTTTTATGGTTTATGAGATATAAGTAAGTATATGAAAAATAAAGTAAAAATTCAAAAGTTTACTACCCCTGACTGAATCAAAAATTTCAAATTCTAAGTATAAAAGTTTTTAAGGCCTATAACTTTCTATATATTCTGAAATTATAGGCATTGAGAGGGTCAAAATTTATAGGACACGCACACACACACTCACATACACATTAAGTTTTTTTCTCCAAATTTTGAATAAATCCATGTATCGAACATATATGCAGCAAAGCCTCTAAGTTGGTGTTTTTTGGATTCAAATTTGTAAAAACCGTGAAAAATATATTGGTACCCTGCAATTAAACAAACAAATCTTGCGTATCTTGGCTTGATACTTTATCGATAGGTATGTTAAGAGAAATAAATTCTCTTGAACCAATCAACAGTTGGTATATTATGTTTGTAGATTATGTATTATCAAAGAATTCGTTCCAAACTATAAACACAAATAAATAAATATATAAAGATATTCAACTATTTTTAAAAATTGATTAACAAGGTTATGGATGTACTACTACAATGTTCAAATTTTTTATATAAAATCAAATTATCTAGATGGGGTGTTTCCACATAATCGATATTTTTTTAAATTTAAACCTAAAACGAGGTACGATAAGGAAAAGAAGACAGCAGGGTTACTTATGAAGTTGCTTAAAATAAATTTATATCAGCTACAGACTATAGAAATCTTTGATGTTAAAATAAATTGAATAATAATATAAATTAATACAAAGAGTGTAATTGAATAATTGAAATATCATATAAATTTATACAAAGAGTGTAATTGAATAATTGAATAATCATATTAATTTATACAAAGAGTGTAATTGAATAAATTGAATAATCATATAAATTTATACAAAGAGTGTAATTGAATTAATTGAATAATCATATTAATTTACACAAAGAGTGTAATTGAATTATTGAATTATCATATTAATTTATGTGTGGAGAGTGTGAGGCGTTTGACAGGGTCGTCATCATCCATTCTGACTATGTGAACAGTCCGTCTCAAGCGTACCAAATAAATTAAAATAAAAGGAATAGATATCACAAACATTATTCGCAACCGTGTAGACTCATTTTACTTTTTATATTAAATTTTTACTGCCCATCACGCAATCTTAGATATCAGTTTGTGTTCTACGTCGAACGACGTTACACAAACTACACACAAAACCATTACATTAGACGCAGTTGCTCCAACAACAATACATACTTTAAACATTTTGATATACCTAATACATAAATCACAAGCGGATTTCAAAACATTCATATAACAATAATGCGATTAACAGTACTTCTTCTTCTTCTTTCTCAGCCATCTCTCCACTGCTGGATGTAGGCCTCTTCTAAAATCTTCCACTCGTCTTTTTTCTGGGCTTTTCGAACCCATCCGCTTCCAGCGACAGGGACAATATCATCGGCCCACCTTTTCTGGGGCCGGCCTATTCCCCTTTTCATATCCCATAGTCTCCAATTTAGAATTCTGGGTGCTCATCTGTCCGTATCCTGTCTGGCAACATGACCTGCCCATTGCCATTTAAGTTTTGCAACTCGATCCATAACATCAACAACTTTTGTCTGGCGTCTGATTTCTTCATTTCTAATTTTGTCTCTAAGACTTACGCCTATCATTTGCCTTTCCATGGATCTCTGAGTGCATTTTAGCTTATGTATGGTCCTCGCAGTTAGCGTGATAGTTTCCAGACCATACGTAAGCACAGGCAGGATACATGTTTCAAACACTTTTCTTTTCAGACATTTGGGAATATCTCTGTTTTTTAGGACATGTTTTAGTTTCCCAAAGGCTGCCCAACCTAGTCCGATCCTTCTGGGTTTCTGGGTCTGTTAAAAATGAACTCGACTTTTAACAGTACTTATATTACCATAATCACATTTATCCAAAATCTTTCTCGCATACATACAGTGTATGTATGCGAGACAGGGTATGTATGTAGCGCTTTGTTATTTATTATTATAGGGTCAACAAAGAGAATCGAACTCCATTTTTTCCCTTAAACCATATTTTCGTTTTTCTTCCATATCCTTTTTTCATTGATTAATAATTAACATTCTTATTCTTCTTCTTCTTCTTCAGCCTGTTTTCATTTTAAATTTATATTTGTTAACTCTTATGATAAATTTATATTTATTACTTTATTTGGATTCAATGAATAATCTGTGGAATTCGTGTTATATGTTTATTTTCCAAAGAAATTGATTAAAATAATTATAAAAATAATACAATATAAAAAAACAACATTAAAAAAATACCAAGGAAATATTTATTTTTATTTCAACACAAAACTGTGTCTCCACCAGTGATCGAACCCGGGACATTTCGCTCAAGAATCAGATATCTAACCAACTGAGCCAGAGAGTTATAAGCGACAAGTTGGTACTTGTTCGCTTAATTTTTTTCACCACATCATCTTTATAAAATGTGTATCCAAGTCGGTCGGTTTCTATAATATAGGTATATTATATTTTGTAATTCTGTCGCGTATTTATACACATACAGTGTCGAGCCGTACTATGCCGTACACGTATGTTGTGTACGTGCCCTGAATGCCGCAACATACCCTACATGGGCGCAATATACCCTAGGGCCGGCCCAGTAACAATCGCTGGTTCCTGCTCATTTTTATTTCACGCACCTCGCAATACATATTCTCTCACACTGACATAAGGAAATTCGTTTTACTCAACTTTGAACGCGAGATCATAATATGGATAAAAATGTTTTTCGGTATGTAACTATTACATAGGCATCATATTTGTTCATCATTTCGAAAAATTTTCATGACCCTTGAGGTAAAGCGTCCTTGAGGCGAGCGCCATGAGTAATTTGCATTTAAGGTGGGTAGTCAACGAGGTAAATCATCATGCTTGAGGTGGAGCGTCATTGAGATGTAACGTACAAGAGATAAAGTGCCTTTGAGGTAGAGTTTCAAGAATACTGCGCCGTACTGAATTTCCTAAGATTATTGATGAAAACCAAGCATCCTTGAAATAAAGCGCCCTTGAGGTAAATTTTCAAGAAAACAGCGCAATACTTAATCTCCAAAGAAAATTGATGAAAACCTAGCATCCTCGAGATGAAGCGCCCTTGAGGTAAAGTTTTAACAAAACAGCGCCGTACTTATTCTACAAAGATTATTGATGAAAACCTATCATCCTTCAGATAATGTGCCCTCGAGGTTAAGTTTCAAGAAAACAGCGCAGTAACAAATCTTCAGGGATTTTTGATTAAAACCTAGCATCCTTGAGATGAAGCGCCGGTGAGGTTAAGCTTCAAGAAAACAGCGCCGTAATAAATTTTATTTCCAAAGATTATTGATTAAAACCAAACATCCTCGAGATGAAGCGCCCTTGAAGTAAAATTTCAAGAAGTCGGTGTCGTACTGCATATTCAAATATTTTTAACGAAAACTACATAAATATCAAATGAACATCCATTTTAATGACAGATATTGTCACTTATGTAAAGGCAGGGTGGCTGGATTATTGATATGTTATTTACGCGGGATTGCCCAAGTATCATTTTAATAGATTACAAATTATAGTATTCAACTCAGCTGCGAGATTGATAAATAGAGTAACAACGTTGTAAATGCTGAGTTAAGTAGAAATTTGCTAAGTTTTGTTTTTGTTTCGTTTGAACCTTGAAAATGCCAAGTCACCTTGGCGAAAACGTTCGGTCGTTAATATAAAAAATATTGTGGAAAAATACAAAGTTATTTACCTATTCATAAATAGAGTAGACAAAATATGTCACATAACAACTCTACTAAACAAACTACACTGGAACGACTGTCCAGAACGAGTAGACTAAAAGGAATGCCTGATGGTGTTTAAGGTTCTGAACAACTTGCCTCCACACTACATTCAAGAACTGTGTCAAAATAATGTTCCATCAGGAAGACAGCTTACATTGAGATCATTTGAATCACAGAGTACCAACTATTTAAAAAAAATAAACAGAATCAACAAGGCGACTTACTACGATCGTGGTTTCAGTGAGAACGGGCCTCTAAAGTGGAATAAATTGCCCTTTGACAAACGTGGAGTCCAGAGCATTGACACCTTCGGTAGACTTCTTAAGACTGCCTTGTTCCGTAGAGCCAACAAATAAGATATAGCGCCCTTGGAGTGATCTTGTATCACTAAACAGCGCTTTGTTAATTATTATTATAGGGTCAACAAAGAGAATCGAACTCCATTTTTTCCCTTTAACCATATTTTCGTTTTTCTTCCATATCCTTTTTTTATTTATTAATAATTAACAATCTTATTCTTCTTCTTCTTTTTCATCCTGTTTTTATCCATTCTTGGACATAGGATCCTCCTTGATCCTCCACAACTCCCTGTCTTGGGCACACTGCATCCATCTCCCTCCAGCACATTTCTTCATGTCATCAGACTACCATTCTTGTTGCACAATCCTTAAACTATAATTGACACAGAAGTCAAATAACTCACCACTATAACACAACGGCCGAGCACCTTTAAACGACCTGTCAACCTTTCAAGACAATCAATTCCATTTAAGATATTTTTATTTTCTAATAGATTTGTACGCCAATTTTTAATGCAGGATGTGGCCATTTGTAATTGGCTGACCAGTTTAGTATTAGCTTGCCCTCATTTTATGGAACTATTGATGTATGATTATTTGTTAGCAGTATGTGGTCCTTAATAATAAATTAATAAATAAATAAGACTGAAAATAAAACTGTAGGTAGGTATACAGATTAGAAAGATGAACAGTAGTGTAGGCAAACAGCCTACTCATTTAAACTCTTAATCAACTACATACATACGCCAATCTTAAAAATGAATTATTTTTTTCCCGTACGAAGAACGAACGGCAAATTACTCGTCATGTTATTTTTATGCTGTCACCACAGAAGAACATTTATTTGACAAAGGTTCTTAATTGACATGTCTTTAGTCTTTGAATTTGACATTGTCATGATTTTTACGATTTTGGCTTACACGATTTTTACGATTTTGGCTTGGTCTGAATTTGTTTCCTCTACGAAACAATTTCTGGAAAAATATAATATCTAATTTATACATAGGACATAACTAATAATAATAAAATTATTTTACTACGCAATTTATTGCCCGTAGGCAATTTCTATCAGACAACCACACTAGTAAGTACATCAGTAAAAAAAAAGTTAAATATGACAAATAAAAACTAATATATATTATAATGAAAGAAAAATAAAATACAATACAAAATGACGAACTGGACGGAAATAGGCTAAAAAAGAAGAAAAGTTATATTATAAGTACCTACTGTCTTTACTATTTATGTAAAATTTTCGACCTCAATACAGGCCAGCCCTAGTGAGGTCGATTATTGTATATTATCATTGTGACATGTAAATGTAAAGATATATCAAATAAATAAATAAATTACTCAACCACACAAGTACATATACATTATAGATCCTCATACATTCCCTAAATAAAGCATATGATTTTAATATAGGTAAACGAAATCGACCGCGAGAGGACTCAGGCATCAGAACTGGAATGAGAACTCGCGACCACTGAATTAGTGTCCTAGCGCCCTAACTGCTATGGCACCACCCATCAAATTATATTTTAAAACGATATATTAGTATATTTTTTATATCTAAATTCATACCATCACGGGATACTCGCACGTGTCGTGTTTTCTTTAATGATGAAGCGCACACCAGCACACATGTCGCTGGTAACCCCACATTGTGGGATTTGTGTTATTTATTTATTTATTTATTCATTTATGGATTTATTTATTTATTTATATATTTATTTATTTATTCATTTAGTCATTTAGTCATTTATTTATTTATTTATTCTCTCATTCATTTATTTATTTATTTATTTATTTATTTATTCTTTATTTTTTATTTATTTATTTATTTATTTATGTATTTATTTATTTATTTATTTATTTATGTATTTATTTATTTATTTATTTATTTATTCATTTATTTATGTATTTATTTATTTATTTATTTATTTATTTATTTATTTATTTATTTATTTATTTATTTATTTATTTATTTATTTATTTATTTATTTATTTATTTATTTATTTATTTATTTATTTATTTATTTATTTATTTATTTATATATTTATTTATTTATATATTTATTTATTTACATGTTTATAAATTTATTAATTTATTATTTATTTATTTCAAAGTCCAGAATTGAGAATTCACTTCCGTTTATGATCTCTTTTTACTTCTGGGTCACAATCCTAAGTATAGTAACAAGCAATCCATCTCTTTAATAAAATTCCTAAAACGCAATCTTCATAGTTTTGATAAATATCCACAATTATTTACTTATACGGATGAAGGTATCTAAACCAACGTACAAAGCTTCTCTATGCTTTAAACTCTTCCTTCAAAATGTCTAAGTTTACTTCTCGTCCTACCTTAAGAACTTTCAGCTTCAAGTTTGTCCTTATTTCCTTGCCAGATTAAACTTTGCGAGTCTTCTCTACCAGCTTGCTCGTATCATACATACATGTAATTTCCGGGACGTAATAACCTCCATATGTTTTTGTGAAAATATTATACGTACATCTATTTATTTCTGCCTCTTCTGGAATATATTTATTAATAATAAAAATAATAATAAGTTTATCACGAGACAAATGAATTTCTTCATTTCATACGCATCCAGGATTCTCAATTATCAAAGTAGCGAAAAACATAAAGCCTAATTAAATCCTCATTTTTCCTTATAAAAATATAAAATGATTGTTAGTTTGAGCTAAGTTATCAGCATATAAATAAAGTAAACCTCGTAAGATTGTCGTTCTGTATTTGCACATGTTTGTACACGGCTGAAATTCATGTCAGTCTGCCTGTCCATACATTCGTTTGAAACCTTCCTATGTCAAAATCGGCAATTTTACAGTAGAGCGAAAAACTTATAATAATACATTTTTATAATAATATTACATTTGAAACAGTATAAGAACACAAAGACTCGCGAGCTGATATGTTTTTTTTATTTTCAAAAGAAAGTATGTGGTTGAGCAATATTCATTTGCCACAGTAATTGCATAATTTATTTGAATTATTTATTTCAAACAGGTCAACTGTAGGACCAGTCTGCCATCTGTGAATTAGATAGTCACTTATTTGTTATGCTTTCTCGACGTGTGAGCAACACAGGTGGGCGGATATGGTTTGAGCCATCGATATGGAAAAAAACTACAGTTTTTGACCAGTTGTCGCACGTCAGCGGTTCAGTGTATTGGCACATTTCGTCATTTTCGTTCTAGACCAAGTTATGTCTTTTTTCTAAATAATCAGAATTTCTTTTACTTGTGCTTTATTAATTACGCCACGGGAGGAATTGTTGTGTGACCGCATGGTGAAGTGCGTTCAGACTTGCGAAGTGGACGAACCATCATCTCCACCAGACCAGAGACCGGAGATACGAGATCTGTGCCTACGAAGATTGGAGAATCGTCACAGGTAAGTGGCTGTCTCGTATTCGCAGAAGGATTTACAGGCTTTCTTCGGTTGACTTGTTGACACATACATGATTCCAACCCCAACAAACTGAGCGGGAAGTTACGCCCCAGCTTAATCAGTATGTTTAAATGTTGTATAATAAGAATTAAAGAATGTTTTTTTTGCTTGACTCGAGTCGCCTAAATCGATTTATGTGAATTTACTCTTACGCTGATTATAATGCCAACTTGGCGATGTCTCTGTTCCCGATGTAGCTGGACCTCAAAAGGCACGACATTTATTTATTCATTTGTTGATTTATATATTCATTTATTTTATTTTTTTTTTTTTTTTATTTATTTATTTATTTTTTTATTCATTTAGTAATTATTTATTTATTTATTTATTTATTAAATAATTAATTAATTAATTTATTTATTTATTTGTTTATTCATTTCGTCATTTATTTATTTATTTATTTGGTTTATTTATTTATTTAATTATTTATTTATTTATTTATTTATTAATTTATTTATTTATTTATTTATTTGGTTTATTTATTTATTTATTTATTTATTTATTTATTTATTTATTAATTTATTAATTTATTTATTTATTTATTTATTTTTTACATATTTATTTATTTATTTATTTATTGGTTAAAACCTATAAATATTTACACGATTATCGATTAAACAATTACATGAATAAAATGTTGTAAAAATTTATATGACTCAATACATAAATAATATATTTTAGTATTGTAATGTGTATCAGTACGTCAAGAAATAGATGTGCTTAATTTTCCTCATAATATTCTTTTTGTATCACAACTGAACAGTATCATACATATATTATGTTCTATTGTATCGAACTCTTTTTAGGCTTCACATTGTTTGGGAAGGAAGATATTTCAATATTGATTTTATTACTGTCAATAATAAAAAAAATGTTTATATATAGTTAATTTACTCCTGCTAAACTAGCTTCTTAGTCTTGCACCTCGTATCTTTGGCTTGGTTTTGTAATGAGAGTAAAGTAATCAAATTACGTAACAATCGCCTTTATAATAAAATGGAAGTTGAAAACAGTGTATAACTACAGTGTTCATAATAACATATAACTTATTATTATATAACGTCATCACTATTCATAATAACATAATAACGTAATTATTATGCTATATCACGGCTACTTTACACCTGTATAAGAAAAACACAGCAACATAAAAAGATTAAAAGGACCGAACATTTCCGATAATTCCCGAATGTTGCCGATGGTCTCGATGGATATATGGAAAATTTAAGTATAAATTCAAAAGTTGATTACCCTTGACTGAAACAAAAATTCAAAATTCTGAGTGTAAAGGATTTGTAGGCTTATAACTATCTATACATTCTGATATTTTGAGCTGTGTAAATTGAGCGGATCAATATTTATAAGGAGGGGAGGGGCACACACACAGACACACGAAATTTTCTACTCCGAATTCTGAGTAAATCCATATATGGAACATATATGCTGCGAAGCCCGAAGTTGGTGTTGTTTGAGTTGGAAAAACCGTGAAAAATATAGACCCTGCATACAAATCTCGCGTATCTTGGCTTGATACTTTGTCGATATGTTAACAAAATAAAATTTTCTTGAACAAATCGACAGTTGGACAATATAAGGAAATATTATGAATAAGACTAATAGAACATATCAGTACAATTTTTTCTACATAGGTAGGTACACATACCACTTCTGAAAAAAAATAAACATCAAAAGATTTTGACTAGAGTCAAAATCTAAGATTTTTATCGTCGTATAACAAAAACAAATCTGACATTTCATATATTTAAAAGTATTTTATGCCACCCAGACAAATATCTATATTCCCGAAATTTCGCATTAAAAATGTCAAAGAATGTATGAATATTCAGACATTACAAGGTATTTCGCAAAATTTCAATACCTACAAAGAAACCTGAATTTCTTCGTAGGTTCATATTGTATCTACATACATACGTTCTAAAAAATTCTTGGAAATACTTATTTTTATTCAGAATTTTAATAAATAGTTTCTGTCATATACACAATGTAAACTAAAATTTATTTCAAACGCCAAATAAAAATATTAAAAAGAATAAAGACGAAATTGACACTAGAAAAATATAGATTTTCCTCGTATTTTTATTTAAAACACGAGGGTTGTGTGTGTCAACACTAAATTCTCCAATACATATGTAGTTAGTAGGTTGACATATTTGTTAATATGTAGTTAAAAGACTAAGAACAGGCGTCACCCGCTGCTACAGTAACCTCAAAAAATGAGGCTACAGAGAGGAAGAAACTTGCAGGACAACTTGCACCTTCTCTCATGCTCCTTGATTGGAGTTACATGTTCACATGAAGACACCGTGACAGCGAAAGAAAGCGGCATTCGGGTGGCCGAGCACTGGAGCTTTCTAATCTGATGGTGTTCCGGACACGGAAAGTAAGTAGTTAAAAAGTTGACGTTCGCTAAGTGAATTTTTGTGTAGGTACATTCTGTAAACCAGAACGTTCAAACATTTTGAAAGTTTTGACAGATGAAATAATAATTATAGAAAAGAAATTAGTTATTTCTATACACCTACATTCATAATATAGGTATGTATAATATAATACCAATATGAAGTCGAAGGATCTTGTTATTCGTCGAGCGATTGAGTCTATGCATAGTAAACACCTTCCTCAGTCGTGAAGCCAAGGAAGAAGAATAATAAGAAGATAATTGATTATCACCATTTGTCTTTATAATAAAGGATGTTTAAGAAGAAGATATTATAAATATATTAGGTCAAATCCTATTGGGAAAAGTAAATAACAAACAGAATAAGGAAAAGTATACTAATTTTGTTGTAAGAATACAAATATTTGTCTTGGTAGAAAATACATCACCTGTCTAATTTCATGGCTTCGGATGGAATATTTGCTTTCTTTCCAGTCAGACAATAATAAAAAGCGAATCGTAGGTATAGGATATATTCGTACAAGACACAGGACCGATTTAAGCAGAATCGCTTTATTAAATTTGAAAAAGAAAAATGGGATCACTGGGCACTTTCGATTTAAGTATTTATAATTCAAGTAATTAATCATTTTTTTCTTTAGATAGTTTAGATCATAGGTCCACAGCTTAAGCAAGTTAATCTTCAAAGAAAGTATAAAAAAATCTTTTTCGTTCTAGAAATTTTGATCAATTAAGACAAATCAAAAGTGCCCAAACCTCCATTCCACACTATTTGAACACCATTGACAGGTTTGAACACTATACTCTAAAAACCTTCTTTTAAGCAACATATTCGTAATAATTGTTTCTTCATAATTTTAAATGGAAATAATATGGAATGCAACAATAATTGAATAATTTAAAAATTAAAATGGATAATGTAGGTAAAAAATATTTATATCTAGATTATCAAAACAAAAGAAGGAAACCAATGAATTTCGAATTCTCACTAAGAGAAATATTTTGCTTTCGGCAATTTTCGGCATCTCTTGTCCTTTTCAAATATTGTTTTTGTTTGATGAGCGTTTAGCCTCGTGGGGGCATTAATGATGCTATATATTGAAGCTATTAATATAAGCCTTTGTAATACTAAACTTTAATAGAGATAAGTAGTTGTTTAGGATCTCACAGAAAGAGAGAAAGAAACGGAATGGCTCGATTACAAATATATGTATATATACAAAACACAATTTAATTAATTAAATAAACAATTTGATGAACAAACAATTTCTAAATGTAAGCTTTCACGGCAGATGATAATAACTCGATAAAATATTGTGCGCTGTCTTGCCTTTTATACCATCAGGGGGTTAGTTGAATAAGAATATGCCGGGTCACTGTCCATTGTGGTTCCCGAACGTTCTTCCCTAGAAAAGTACCTACTGAAATTTGTGTTGTTGTCGATCTTTTGGTAGGTCATTGACCTCGTCCTAATGCAAAGTACACGACAGCAAAATGTACTAGCGACGGATATAACTATTCGCCGCGTTAAATATTAAAAAAATGTGTATAAAAGAGTGAACCAATAAATAATGAATTATTTAATAAACACAATGTAAGTCTATAGGACATCTACGAGGCAAAACCAGAGACGATGGAGTTGTTGGAGCCAAGAACATAGTCTTTTTTTCTGGTCGAAGCTTATACGGGCAAAAAAGAACCGTAGAAAAAGTAAGTAATAATGAGTGTAGATACTTTCATACATTTATTAACTCTATTCAATTATAAAATTATTTTTATTATAGTTTTCTTGCGCTCAAGGCTCAGACATCATCTGAAGTATATCAAATGCGGACCTGTCTAGAGATCGTTCCGTTTTCCAAGCATAACATTCGGTTTACAATTTTATATACAATCTCACCTACATATATATTCATTTATAGACTTATCTACTGGTTCTATATAGACCACCGCTGGAAAATACATAAAAGTTAACATAATCTACAATAAGCTGATCTATAATATGTATGCGTAAAGGGACGTTAAATCCAAGATTTGTTTTTCAGAAGAAAACCTGGGACATTTATTGGTTTTTCACGAATTCTTATCTGATTTTTTACTGTTGTCTTATCGTCAACTGTAGGCTTGTCTAGTTTACTTTTGATTCCGGGTGAGGTTGACTTTTGTTTTACTCACACTTCATGAAATTTATTATAAATCTTTTATCGTAAAATACTTATTTTAACAAAGACAATGACAATCAGACAATCCTCCAATGTCTTCTACGGGATCTACTCCACCGAACAATGTACTCTATATCACATGTTATTCTTATTTCAAAATTATCGCTTTGTCGTTCGCTGTTTTTATGTCATCTGTGCTGCATGTAGTCTTCATTTGTGGGCATATTAGTAGATATACGTCATCCTGTTCCTCTCCGCAGTCGCAGCATGTATCTTCTTCGCCCAGAAAAGGCTGCGTCTATGGAGCTCGTTAGAGCCTTAAATTCAAACCCCGCAGCCAGTCCAACGCCTCTTGCTTTGCCCCGTGGATGTCCCCCAGCTCTCCCGGATACATGTGCAGCGGGCACTCTTCAACAATGTGGCGGATCATTTGGAGCTCTGCGCCACAGTCACACCCTGGCGATTCTCTCTTTCCCCATTTCCATAAAAGATGGTTGTAACACCCCATGCCTGTTCTTATTCTGTTGAGCTGCACCCAGGATCTGCGAGGGAGGTCAAAACCAGGGACACGGATGGTGGGGTCCCGGACCAGATTATTGTTGCTCACTTCGAAGTCCGTCCATAGAGCCCTCCACTCATTCTCAATGTTGTAGCTTTCCTCCTCCACTCCCCAAATTGGCCTTCGGGACTTGAGTCTCACTCTTGGTGGATGTGTGATATAATTGTGTACTGGGAGTGCTGGATTGGAAGTGTGTACTGGGAGTCACCCCCACTATCAGTCTGTTAAGGATACTCCATGTTGGAAAGTCATAACCAAGCGCGGTGTTCACTTCCTCAGATAGTGTCATCCAGAGTCTTATGCCGAGTTGTTGCTTCCATAGATCCTCTCTATACCTACCGTTTTGTGGAGGTTCCCAATTCCGTAGTAGATATAAGAAAGTTCTTTCTCGACCGCAGTCGTGAAGGGGTCGTCTAGGGTCATGGATCTGTTTGTGTCTTTCCACATCAGTTGTCGCCTTGAATTATAAAAAATCATATTAAAGAAGTAAATTCTTTTTCAAAATAGTGACTACCCACTTAATTTTAAACATCGAATACAAAAAAGCTATACCGGTTGTGTGCTGGTATATTATTGTACCAAATTTTCTTTGAACTTTGCATTGGTTAGAAATAATCCTTTTATGGCAATAAAACCTTAAACATTAAACAAAATATATAACTATAGAGCTTGAGGCAGTGACTGCCACACATAGCTCGTAGTATAGATTTTGATATTTTTGTTTAGGATATAGGATTTTCTATGAATAGTATAATAGGTAAGCCCTGTGGATTTCGATGGTTGATAATGTCATTACATACATTAAAAATGTCATTATATGAAAAAAAGGTAACAACGATTGGTTAATATGAATCCTGGGTAATGGCGGTTTTCGGAGATAACAGCCTTTAAAGTGCTAAAAATCACTAATATTTTTAGTCAGTTATAGTATGAAGCCATTTTTTTATATTTACTACGGTAGACAGTAATTTTGACTATGCCTGTCATTTGCTCGTGAATCGGCAATGTGTATAGCACGCAAACTGAACTGCAACAGGTGAATTTTTTCGTGGCTCTTATGATTTAACCCTAGGGACTTTTAGCTATTGAAAATATAAATACCAACTAGATAGGTACATTATTTCATTGTTTAGATGGGTCGATGGCAGAGCGGTTAGCGCGCTGGGCTAGTAATCCAGTGGTCGCAAGTTCGAATCCTGCCTCGACCGATTTCGTTCACCTATAGCACAAGCATTTATGCTTATTTTAGGGAACGTACGAAGTTGTATATGTACTAGTTTAACAAGGACATATTCATTTTTATTTAAAAAAAAAAGAAAAAACGAATTCGTATGAATTCGGCTTCAATATTCGGTGTCTGTCGAATTGTTTCCACCTAACAAAGTATGTGTTAATTGAAGTCTTGATTTTCAATTCTTCCATGACATTTTTTTTCTATAATTTTTAATAAATATTATAATAAAAAAAACGTATATAAATTGATATACTTGAAAATGTGCTTAGCACGTAACCGGTTGTAGGCTGTAAACTAAATAAATAGTGGAATCAATTATACCAAAACGTTTTTATTTTTTAATAATTATTAAAAAAAATAAGCAATTTCAATGAAATTCCATCAAGCAATCAAAAAATTAGCGATCAAAAAATTAAATCTAATTTTTAATGTACTTTTTTTTTCTTACACTACTAAATGAATTATATTGAGGTTATAACGAATACATACATGTAATTGATGCTGTACGTGACTATGTTTTTTATACTGTGTATCATTATTACCAGTAATTGTTTGTGTACTTTAAAAACAATAAAATTAAATTAAAGGAAAATAAAAATATATATTTGTGGTAAGTACTAACTATTAAGCTTCATACAACTTTTTAACTGACGTGAAAAAAAAATCAAATTTTCATACTTTGAAGTCTGTTACATTTGAAAGCCACCAGTTCTCAGCGTTTATATTTTCCAATAGTTGTAACCTGCTGTGGTATCCCTTTTCAGAAAAAAAATCAGCCTTTATGTAGAGAGTCTGGCTGTCGCTAGCTATTGCTATACTATCTACTTTATTGATCTCACTCTTAATTCTTGGCACTTCACTTTAATAAATGGGTAAATGTATTAAATATACATATGTACATATGTTCCTGATACATAACTTATTTAACTAGGTATCTATACTTATACAATTAAGCGTCTAGTCTGTAACGTCTGTGTGAACGACTGGGCAATGAAGCGAGTAATAAAAAGCATACTTAGGAAGAAAGATACGCTATATCACGTAAAGCTATCACTATACTGTGCTTGCAAAGCTATATAGGTTCTAGGTAAGTATCTACTTACCTAACCAGTAGTGTGATGTAATGGGACAGGTGGGTCAGTAAGGCACCCACTACTTGACAGTGTACAGAACGGGGTGTGTTTAATGCATCCCACGTCCTGTGGTAGTTTTTAAAATTCCCGCCTCGAACATCTCGTTGGCGGAATGACGCATTAATTAATTGATTTACGGCGAGGGTTGCTAATACTACTACTCTGACCGTGTAATGGTCCACATTGCACAGCCATTTTGACTGCCAGTAGATCGACCCACCAAAGGTTCCATTTTTAAAAATCTGACGTCATTTTACGTTCCCTTTATGAAATGAAATAATTTATTTTTCATTGTTTTTACATATTACAATAAAAAAGAAAGTAACCATATTAATAAAGTCTTATAATAATCACAAGACTATTGATATAGAATTGTTCATATATAGATATTTATTGCCTCACTAGACAAGTCTGTTCTGAGGCAATACTTTTTCAATAAAATAAGATGTCATTGTTGATTTCATCAATTTATTGCAATTTTTCATAACTGCAGTGAGTAAAATACTTCTTGATATCTTTCAAAACAAAATAACTTTTAAATCTTTCAAAACATCAGTAACAATCTGAACATAAACTGAACCGTACCATGCCATACCGTGCCGTACCGTACCGTATCGTATTGTACCATAACCGAACGCCGGATTCTATTTTGACATACATTTCTCGCTTCATTCACGTCCATGCATCGTTTTATACACGCTCTTCTTATATCCTTACTTTTAACGTCTTCACCTTTCACGTCTATCTTACTTCCAATGTCTCCAACTTTCAAATGTAAAATAAAGAGAAATTAATTGTTTCCAGATTTGGTTATGACAAAATTTATGAAACAAAATAAATTGCTGATCATTGACTTCAAAAAGTCTTTGGAACCAAATGAATTGGAGTTACACAGGAACGGGAGGAGAAAAGTAGAAGATAGGAAGCCTATGTGGACAAACACAGGCTGTTGATGAAGCTCTTAATAGGTTTTTTTCTCAACACAGTGTACGGCCTGTTTATTCTTCTTTATCGATTATAGACTAAAGTACTCATTCGATTACTATCAAATTTTTCTTATTTATATTTTATATCTAATACTCGCTTAAACCCTTTTAGATTTTGAAAGATATCTGATCAGTGCTTCTGAATTTTTTATGTCAAAGTGACTACAAGCTCAGGAAGCTTAAAATTTGACATTTTTATGTTCAAAGTGCTAATAAGGCACATCAGTTTCATAAAATGACATTGAAGAATTTTCTTTTTTCATATTCGTAATAATTAAACAAACCCATTTCATGAAAATGTTGAAAATTTTCCATACAAAATATGAAAACTCACTTGTTTTTTTAGGACGTCAAAGTTTTAAAATGATTACGAAATATTAAGGAAAATAATCAATGTATTGAGTATTAATTGTAAAAAAACTTATAAATTGAAACACAGTTATATTCCACACTGAGTATTTTTATTTGCCTAAGCGCTTTCGCCAGTCACAGCTGGCATCCTCAGAGGCACACTACATATATACATATGTATATAGTGTGCCTCTGTATATAGTGTGCCTCTGAGGATGTACATAGTGAGGATGTAGATATAGTGTGCCTCTGAGGATGCCAGCTGTGACTGGTGAAAGCGCTTAGGCAAATAAAAATACTCAGTGTGGAATATAACTGTGTTTCAATTTATAAGTTTTTTTACAATTTATAATTATGAACTTCCACTGTGTCAACGAAAAAACCTTCAAGTTATTAATGTATTGAGTCATTGATGAATTGTCGTACAATTTGCATACTTATTCAAGTATGTCATAATCAGTAATGATGTCATACCTGGAACATGTTTGTAGGATATTGTTTGGTCAATAATATAGTTTCTGATATAGACAGGTGGATGACTATTATACCACATATGTGTATTGGACATAACAATGATTATTATTGCATATAATAGTTACCACATAGCGGACATATACATATACCTATATTATGTTATGTTATTTTATGATACCTACTGGATACCAGAAACAATCAATGTACTTATACCTATATGACATGTTATTTATAGCATTCCAGCACAGGCAAAAATCAATTTTAAAAATTAAATTAATATCTTATATTCCATTGACTATGTTTTTTATACTGTGTATCATCTGTTTAACTGTCCAGTCATTGTTTGCATACTTTAAATACACTTAAATAAAATTCTTCTTCTTCTTCTTCGTCAGCTAGGACTATGTCCTGTAGTTCTCGGCACCTGCTCCTGGGAGGAGGACGTCCAGCTGTCCCTCCATCGTTTGGGTGGTCTTCCTGGAGGTCTGCTACCTGTAGGATGTTGATCAGCTGATATCCTCACTACTCGGTCTGAGCTTGCTCTCCCCACGTGGTCTCTCCAGAAACGTCTTCTTGTTCTACCCCATCGTACCACGTCCTCAACATCACAAATTTTCCTTATTTCGGAGCTCCTCATTTGATCACGGAGGGTTACTCCTGCGATGGGCCGTAGAGTCTTTATCTCCGTGGTTCTAAGGAGACTTTTTGTACGGGTGGTGTCAGCTCTTGTCTCTATGGCGTATGTCATGATTGGTCTTATGCAAGTCTTGTAGATCCTGACTTTACTCTACCTCAGCATATCCCTATTTCTCCACACAGCACTTCTCAGGCATCCAGCCACTACAGCAGCCTTGGTTGCTTGTTCATGTACTTCGTTATAGAGATCATTGCTGCTGGATATTTCTATGCCCAAGTACTTAAATCTCATCACTTGTTCTATAGTTTTATTGTCTATAGCAAGTTTACAACGTACTGGATATCTTGAGGTTACCATGCTTTTTGTTTTCTCTATTGAGATTTGCATATTTAGTCTTTGGGAAGATAAGTGGAATTTATACAGTAGTTTCTGAAGATCATCCTCGGAATTTGCAATTAAGACGGCATCATCTGCATAACATATTATATCTATATTTTTGTTTACCATTTTGTAACCTATTCCTAATGCTTTAACATCTTCGATAATCTTGTCCATAATGATGTTAAAAAGAAAAGGGCTCAAACTATCTCCTTGTCGAATACCTACTGCAGCTGGAATATCCTTTAAGAGGTCATCTTCCACCTTTATGCGCATTTTGTTGTTGCTGTTTAAATTTTTAATAGCTTTTATAATAGGATGCGGTATGTTCTTTTCTATTAGGATATCCAGTATATCTTCCAGGAGCACTCTGTCAAAAGCTTTGGTTAGGTCGACAAAACACATGTAAGCCGGTACATTATATTCTAAGGATTTCTCTTTAAGTTGTCTCACAACAAATATTGCGTCAGTGGTGGAACGATTTCTTCTAAATCCTTGTTGTTCGTCCCTATTTTGTATAATTTCTTCCAGTTTCACACGCAATAGGCTGGTAAATAATTTTTGTGTTGCACTTAAAAGAGATATTCCCCTGTAATTCGCTGGGTTTGTTTTAACACCTTTTTTAAAAATTGGAATTGTTATACTTAATTTCCATTCATAGGGTATTGTAGATTCTTCCAGTATTTTGTTAAATAATTTTGTTAGCTCAAGAGCCACCTTTGTACCTCCATATTTTATCAATTCATTGGGAATCTCGTCAATACCTGGGGATTTTCTATTTTTTAGTTTTTTTATAGCTAAAATAATCTCGCCATTACTAAGGGTCACAGAGGATCCTGCGTCTTCATTCAGTGGTACAATTCTTGTTGGCAAACTATTACTAAATAAGTTTTCAAAATAGTTTTCCCACTCTTCTATAGAGATCTTGTGCGTTTGTTTATATTCATCTATAGGTTTCTTTTGCTTTCTTAGCATATTCCAGACTTTTTTTTGCGCTCCGTAAAGATCTCTTTCCGTGTCCTTGGTGAACTTGAGCCAGTATTCTTTTTTAATTTTGTCTATCTCGCTATTAACCCTGTTCCGCATTATTTTGTAGTTTCTATATTCCTCCGGTGTAGGGTTGCTTTTGTAGACAAGATAGCTGTCTCTCTTTTCCTTTGCTAGGATTTTGACATCCTCGCTATACCATGGTTTCGTATTGGTTCTAGCATTTAAATTTATCTTTCTTTGTCCTAGTGCTTCGTTCGCTGCATTAAATAAAATTAAAGGAAAATAAAAATATCTTTATAGGTAGTTACTAGCTATACCGCTTCATACTATTACTTACTTAATACATGTTCGCTCCCAGTGTGGAGCATGTGGACGCCACGAAATTTCTCCAAGCCTCTCTATCTTGCACCAGATGGACATATTCACCCCAGCTTTAGGCAGCATCATGCAGGTCCGCAGAGAATGCTCGCTTGATGGTGAGTTTTGGCCTGCCTCGTCTTCTCGTCCCGTCCGGAGTGTAAAAAAGGCTTGCATAATCAACACTCTCGGTGGACACACGAAGCACATGCAGGCCAAGCCAGCTCAATCTGCGGTTCTGGACGACTGAGATGATTGACTGCTGCGCTGTTCTGGTTCGTACAACTTCGTTGGATACGAAATGGTACCACCTAATCCTCAATAACTGTCGCAAAAATCTATTCTGACGTGATAAAAAAGCAAATTTTATTACTTAGATGTCTGTTACCTCCGAAAGCCACCAGTGCTCATAGATTAGATTATCCAATAGTGGTAACCTGCTGTGGTATCCCTTTTTAGAAAAAAATCAGCCTTTATTTCGAAAGTCTGGCTGTCGCTGGCACTTGCTCTATAATCTACCTTATTGATCTCACTCTTGATTCTTGGCACTTCACTTAAATAAATGGGTAAATGTATTAAATATATGTTCCTGATACATAACGTATTTAGCTATCTATCCTTATAAAATTTAACGTCTATAGTCTGTGTAACGTCTGTGTGAACGACTGAGCAATGAAAGGAGCAACAAAAAGCATACTTAGGAAGATCATTGATAAAATGTCTTTATAAACCCTTTTCTTTAACTTCACTTGCAGGCTGTCTGTCGGTACTGGAATTTTTCAGTCGATTTTTAACTAATTTCCCGACCAGCAAGGGCCCTGAAACTTTCAAAATTTGTGTATTCTCAATGACAATGTATTTTCAGCTAGATTCATTTGATATTTCGATAAACTTGAACAATTTTGTATTTCTGAACTTGAATTATGACTGCTATACATGTTGCATAATATTCAGGCGTTATTTATATCTTTACTGCCAGGCATTATTTATATATTTACTGCCAGTGACTACATATGCATTGGAGACCATGGCCCTTACAAAAAGAAATGTAGAAAAGCTCAAATGCACACAGCGATCCATGGAAAGATCCATGCTTGGTATAAGCCTAAGAGACAGAATAAGAAATGAGGAAATTAGGAAAAGGACCAGAGTAGCGGACGTCATGGATCGCGTAGCTACATTGAAATGGCAATGGGCGGGACATATTGCTAGACAGGAACCCGCAAGATGGACCCCTAAAATATTGAGATGGAGACCTTGGGAAAGTTAGAGAGGCGTCGCAAGACCTCAAAAAAGATGGTCTGACGACATAGCCGCTGTGGGGGGTAGAAATTGGCTGCAAGCAGCAACCGATAGAAGGAAGTGGAAGAGGCCTATATCCAGCAGTGGAGGACAGAGGGCTGAAGAAGAAGAAGAAGATTTATATCTACATTAGATCGATTTCAGTTTTCTTTATCTTCACTAGACTGTCTATCTATATTGGAATTTTATAATTGATTCGAATTCATCAGTGAACGTTGTGAAATTCATTTACTTTCATTTCTAAATAATATAATTAAAAACACACCATAGCTATTCCCATTATTTGTTCTACTGAATTCCTCCGTAAGTACCTCTTTTCAAGTACAAACAGCGAGACTATGGAACACCTTAAGTGATGAAATTCTGACGTCTCAATCGATTCAACTCTTTAAAAAAAGACTAAAGCTGTTATACCTCTCTAATTACTTTTCATTGATGACTATCAATTCAATATAATATCTACCACTTCACTATGCATAGTAGTAGATATATGGCAGTATACCCGCCATTATACCCGACATAATGGTTTATGAAGTCAAATAAAATAATATAAAAATAAATATTTTTTTCATTAGAGATTTCAATATTATTATCAGTATTTAAAAATATAAGACATTAAATTGTTTACTATTTCACATATTATATTTTGTGTGTATGTGGCGAAATATTTATAATTTGAAACATGGAACGATTACTAAGAGAAACAAAATGTTCTACCAAACGAGAGTCTATAAATACTGGAAAACCAACGAAGACGGCCAGTGCCTATTGAAAACTCTCACGCGACAGTTAACTTATCTTGTGTAATATTGTTTATTAAATTATTGTGAATAAAAGCTGTAAATAATTGATTATTGATTTTCACTATTCGATCAACATTAACACCTGGTATTATATATATAGAATATTTCATAAATAACATAATTATTACAATGGTGACCCCGACGTGATTATTTGAAACATGGAACGATTACTAAGAAAAACAAAATGTTCTACCAAACGAGAGTCTATAAATACTGGAAAACCAACGAAGACGGCCAGTGCCTATTGAAAACTCTCACGCGACAGTTAACTTATCTTGTGTAATATTGTTTATTAAATTATTGTGAATAAAAGCTGTAAATAATTGATTATTGATTTTCACTATTCGATCTACATTAACACCTGGTATTATATATATAGAATATTTCATAAATAACATAATTATTACAATGGTGACCCCGACGTGATAATTTGAAACATGGAACGATTACTAAGAAAAACAAAATGTTCTACCAAACGAGAGTCTATAAATACTGGAAAACCAACGAAGACGGCCAGTGCCTATTGAAAACTCTCACGCGACAGTTAACTTATCTTGTGTAATATTGTTTATTAAATTATTGTGAATAAAAGCTGTAAATAATTGATTATTGATTTTCACTATTCGATCTACATTAACACCTGGTATTATATATATAGAATATTTCATAAATAACATAATTATTACAATGGTGACCCCGACGTGATAATTTGAAACATGGAACGATTACTAAGAAAAACAAAATGTTCTACCAAACGAGAGTCTATAAATACTGGAAAACCAACGAAGACGGCCAGTGCCTATTGAAAACTCTCACGCGACAGTTAACTTATCTTGTGTAATATTGTTTATTAAATTATTGTGAATAAAAGCTGTAAATAATTGATTATTGATTTTCACTATTCGATCTACATTAACACCTGGTATTATATATATAGAATATTTCATAAATAACATAATTATTACATGTATACCATTCAGTCAGAAAAACTTATGACTTAGATTTTACCGTCTACTTATACTTTAATACCTATAAGTTAGACTTCAAACTAATACGAATGAGCGTCTTGTAGTATAAGTTTAGTTACTCAACAGTGGTTCACATAAATAAGATGAGATTAGGAAAGGCTATGGTATTCTCTATAGGTATTGCCTCCCTGACCAGCCAGGATATCCTAGGATGTACACTGATTTTTTAAACCTAACCTAAACAAGTTTGGTAAAAATAGGTTGGTTAGGTTTGTTTCTAGTTATAATTGCGACTGGCGTGAGCCAGTTGCATTATACATTAAAAAAGTAACTAAAATCTAAAGTAATAAAGCAATCAAAATGTTAGTGTATGTGTGTGTGTATGTGTGTGTGTGTGTGTTTGTCTCACGCCTTCTGAAAAACCAAGAGCATCTAAAAATCTAATTTATGTGCGAACGTGTACCTGTATACCTGATGCAGTGTCACGCTAAAAATAATGCGATAAAAATGCTGAATTTTAAAAATATTTCAACAATTATTTTTTTTCATACAAAATTTTCCAAGTCGTATCTGTCAAAAAAGTGTACATTTTGCACGCATATATCTGTTAGTTTAAAAGTTAGAAGTACGTATTTACACGAAAAAAATTTACTTTCAAGTATAACTTAGCGTTTAAGTGAAAAACATGGTGAATATTTTGTATAATTATAATGTTTAACTTATTTTTAAAGTAAGCGTTTTGTACATAAATGCCGCCATTTTAATATCTTTTCATACAATATTTCATTTTCCTACCGAATGAATATGTTCTTGAAAATAATAAACCTTTGAAATAAATATAAATATGAAATAATA
The DNA here is from genome assembly GCA_963576475.1 of Molanna angustata. Classification (NCBI taxonomy): domain Eukaryota; kingdom Metazoa; phylum Arthropoda; class Insecta; order Trichoptera; family Molannidae; genus Molanna; species Molanna angustata. The sequence continues at coordinate 9,143,470 of OY754985.1, read as the reverse complement.
AAATGAAACACAAGACATTACAGCAAGTTTTAAGACGTATATTGTAAAAGTCTGTTAATTATTAGTAAAGATATGGGCATAATAAAATTGCATAATTTGTATATAATATTTGATATTTCGGACAATTTTCATTTTTATGGCATCGAACAAACCAATGTAGGTACCTACATATTCAAAAAATGTATCCGAACCATTCGATATTACTTACGTGTTCGAATCGTTTCCATGGCTACAGAAAGAATGTGATATTCAAATAAAATTTGTTAGGAATCGGATTTATTTAGAAGGTTGTTGTAGGTAGGTACCTACCTAATACTATTTACTTACAAATCAACAATAATATACCTATACTGATTTCCTATAGGAAAATTATTTTATTTATTTATTTATCAACCGTTTGTCCGATTATAATGAAACTTTGGTGAATTGTCGAGCGTATGCCCAGGATGGTTTTTGGATTTAAACTTTTTTCTTATTCTTCTTCTTCTTCGTGTATTTGGTCGTTTTACCTATGAAGGGGGAGTATCCTGGGAAAAGAAGGTCCGACTGTCCCTCCATCTCTTCACAGGTCTTCCAGGACGGGTTCTGCATACCTATAAACTTTTTTCTTCTTTTTCTTCAACGTGTACTTGGTCATCTTACCTATGAAGATGAACTATCCTGGGAGATGAAGGTCCAATTTTCCTTCCATCTCTTCGCAGGTTTCTGGATTTAAACTTTTTTCTTCTTCTTCTTCATCGTCTATTTGGTCATTTTACCTTTGAAGGTGGACTAACCTGGGAGAAGAATGTCCAATTTTCCTTCCATCTCTTCGCAGGTATCTGGATTTAAACTTATTTCTTCTTCTTCTTCTTCATCGTGTATTTTTGGTCATTTTACCTATGAAGTTGGAGAATCCTGGGAGAAGAAGGTCCAACTGTCCTTCCATCTCTTCGCAGGTATCTGGGTTTAAACTTTTTTCTTCTTCTTCGTGTATTTAGTCATTTTACCTATTAAGTAGAGCATCCTGGGAAAAGAATGTTCTTTCATCTCTTCGCGGTTCTTTCAGGATGGTTTCTGGATTTAAACTTTTCTTAACCGACTGATGGGACGGGATGTAATGAAGGGAAGGGATGCACTAAAGGGCCTGAAGGGACGGGAGGTATAAAACTGCCTGAAGGGACGGAAGGTAGTGAAGGGTCTGATGGGAAGGGACGTAATGAGGGATTAAAGGGACGGGAGGTACTGAAGGGCCTGAAGCGGCGGGTCCTGGAGTCTAATTCTGTTTCTTCTTAATTTTATGTAGACCTTTAGGGCAGTTTTTATACAAACTATTTCCTATTGTCTAATTCATCTTCTTCTTCTTTTATGTATACATTTGGGTCATTTTTTTATAAAAATTATTTCCTTTAGTCTAATTATTTTTCTTCTTCATTTAAGTACGTAGACTTTTGGGAGAGTTTTAATACAAACTATTTCCAATAGTCTTATTCATTTTCTTTTATGTAGACTTTTTGGTCAGTATTTATAAAAATTATTTCCAATAGTCTAAATATTCTTCTTCTTCTTTTTTGTAGACCTTTGGGTGAGCTTTTATACAATCTATTTCCAATAGTCTAATTCTTCTATTAGGTATATGTATTTTTACTTATTTTATGTAGACCATTGGAATAGTTTTTTATACAAACTATTTCTTATAGTCTTATACTTATTTTTCTCTTTTTTATTTAGTCTTTTGGGTTAGTTTTAAGTCTAATAGTCTATTGTGCAGAAATATTATTAACGATATGCACACTTGATGAAAATACATATGAAATGAATGGGATATGGGATGTGACGATATAACCTGCACTAGAATCTTTTCAATACTTTTGTTTAATTAAATTTAAACCATTTATATCATCCTATTTTGAATAATTTTCAACACCTAATATTTAAAGAATGGGGGTTGTGGCCATTACTGAACTCTTCACAACATTTATATTCAAATTAAAAACTATTTACTATAGTTCAAGTCTTCTTCTTCTTCGTTAATGAAGACTTTCAGTCAAATTGAGCAAAAATATAATGCACACTTGATGAAAAAATATAAAAACGAATGGGATGTGACCAATACTAGATCTTTTCAGTACCTACGTTTGTTTAATCAAATTTTAACCACATCCCAACATCCAAAATTACTAAATTTTCAATAGGTACACATTACAATTTGTTTTCGATGATAATATTTAAAAATGGGGGTTGTGGCCAAACCAATCTCTTTACAACGTTGATAAACAGTCATATTTAAAACCATTACGCATAGTCCATGCGAGCAGAAATTGTATAAATATTATACTTCATTCACACTTTATAGCAATATATAAAAAAGAATGGGTTGTGGCCATCACTTGAACATTTTACAATACTTAAACTCAATCAAAATTCAAACCACTTTTCATAGTCTGATATTGCAAAATAATTGGGTGACAATATTATAAAAACGATTGCTTTTTCTTTCACAATTTTACATTCTTGGCCAACGGCGGGACATAAAAGCTAGTATTAAAATATAATAACTAAATTGGTGTGAATATTAGATAAACTGTCTGTCCTGGCTGGTCAGGGAGGCAGTACCTTCTCTATTTTCCTGTATCCTGCTGAGTCATGGACAATGCGCCCTTTTGACAGGAAGACGATTGTTTCTTTTGACATGTGGCGCTGAAAGCAATGCTGCGTATTCCATTGACAGCAAACGGTTAGGTAATCCATCTTAGACCAATCTTATACATAAAAATTCAGTCTACGCATACACTAAAAAAATTATGACAACCGAACTGGCTACCTGCGTTTTAGCCAAACCTTTATTATCATTAATAAAGATTTATCTATTTATGAATATACTGTTTGGCTATGTGCACGAAAACAAAATTTTTGTTTCACTATAGTTCGGATAATTTGAACATGAAATTACATATGTTACTATTAACAAAAAAAAATATTGATGTGTTCGTGTTAGCAAAAGTCGATAAATAAATAGTTAGAAATTTTGAAGAAATAAATAGTTAGAAAACCAGATAATTTTAATGTGTTTTTTTATATCTTCGATAAACAAATTAAAATAAATCTCAAGGAAAAATGATGTTTAGGTATTTAAAATATTCTTATTTGAGTTTTTTCATTATTTATCTCATAGATAATAATTAATTAGAATTCATTTAATAATAATTGTGTTGAGCAATTTTATGTGTATTTTTAAAACTTCGATAAATGTTTTAAAATGAAATATTAATATCTCAAAGAAAAAGGATGATTATTTTAATTAATTATTCTAATTAGATAAATTTTCACTACTCCTGATTTGTTGCAATATGTATTACACATTAATCTGCTTAACTTGTAATTTCATTCAATCTTGTGTTCACAGAAAAATATATTATGTATATATATATATATATATATATATATATATATATATATATATATATATATATATATATATATATATATATATATATATATATATATATATATATATATATATATATATATATATATATATATATATATATATATATATATATATATATATATATATATATATATATATATATATATATATATATATATATATATATATATATATATATATATATATATATATATATATATATATATATATATATATATATATATATATATATATATATATATATATATATATATATATATATATATATATATATATATATATATATATATATATGTTATATTTGATGTTTTCACGGGTGAAATATGTTATAATATTTTTATCTCGGTTTTCCCGTGTCAGTAGGTCTTGACTAAGACCATTTGTCTTCCGACGTTTCGCCTGAATATCACCAGGCATTTTCAAGGACTTAACGAAAAGCACGCGCGCGACACACGTCTACTCACACTGAAAGGCTTGACGGTGAGCTTTCAGTGTGAGTAGACGTGTGTCGCGCGCGTGCTTTTCGTTAAGTCCTTGAAAATGCCTGGTGATATTCAGGCGAAACGTCGGAAGACAAATGGTCTTAGTCAAGACCTACTGACACGGGAAAACCGAGATAAAAATATTATAATATATATATATATATATATATATATATATATATATATATATATATATATATATATATATATATATATATATATATATATATATATATATATATATATATATATATATATATATATATATATATATATATATATATATATATATATATATATATATATATATATATATATATATATATATATATATATATATATATATATATATATATATATATATATATATATATATATAATGGTGAAACTGGAAGGATGGAAGGGACTTCGTGGACGGGAGGTACTGAAAGGACTGAAGAGACATAAATCAGGCTGTAAACCAGCTGCTATAACATCTGCTATTCCAAAACTGTAAACAGTGATGTTCTGTAAACTGTGAACGGTAAAATACGGCTTGTCAGTGTAGTATATTAAAATATCTGCTTTAATTTAATCAGACCAAAAAAATCTTGAACGGTGCCCACTCACTTAACATAATTAATAAATCTCTACATTTAATTTCCATGTACGTATGGAGTTCGCTTTAATGTGCCTATCCCACGACTCAGAGACGTGCTTTGAATACAAGGGCTACATTTTAATGACCGCGGTTCCAGGGAAGGATTTAGAGGTTTTAAAAACATTTCAAAAATTTCACGGTATTTAAATCACGAAATCAGAATAGAATAATTTAATATTCTTCTGTACCAAGTAAAATTATATGAAAAGGTTGACCTTTTGATATTTAATATTATGTGACAGGAGATGTACATTTATGTATATGAGATAATTTGAACGTATACCGACTAAAATGTATATTATGTAAATTTTTGTATTTAAATTCAAATTTATGTTTTATTTTAAATCATTATCTTTTGACGAATTACGGCGTAATACGTTGGACATGCGAGATTATAAAAAATAGTTGAAATAAAAAAATATATATTTACTCTATTACAAAATCCAGTATTTGGTTATATAAAAAAAAATATTTTATAAAAGAAAAATGTCGAACACTTTATTTTAATAAGGAAAACTTGCACGTATCAATATATGTATGTAATATTTTTCCACCTCTGACTTTTGTCGTCCTTTATCGCTTTAGTAAGCCAGATATCTGACTCCCGATTCAATAAGTCCTGGATTCAAAAAATGTGAATACATAGAAATACAAAATATTAAAAAATATGTATGAAACCATGCAGAAGGAAAGTTCAAGAAATAAAATATATCCGTTGTACTTATGGACAGTAGTAAGTATTTTATCTAGCAGTTGCATGTAACCCATGAGATCCAACTGTCGAACTCAGAAATCCAAATTATTCAATATTTTAGGATATTTTGTTTTGTATACAAAACTTGTAGGTACATATTATGTCAAGGTTGGATATTGTGTTTTATCCTTCCTCGAATATGAAAACTTCTTGATGGTATTTCTGTGTTTGGAGATTAAGTATCATACTGCAATAAAAATTGTATGAAACGATGTCGTCGAAAAAGAGTAAGTATGGATGCTAACATTGTCTCTGGTGATGCAATGTTTTGATTGTATATTTTCATTTATTATGATATTAAAAATCTCAAATAATGACAAAATGTATTGTTGTCAATAAAATTGAGTTATTGTGAAAACATGCTCAAACCTCATCACTTTGTTATTCTACAATCATAGAATTATAACATAATTCTATGTCTACAATAAACACTTTTTAATTCATTTGTTCTTTATGCTTTTATACGATGTTCGGGGAAATATGTAGATTTGTCGCTTTTTCTGATTTAAAAACGCGTACAAAGGATATAAATTATATTAAAATACATTAAGCGATTTTCGACGTTTGACACAAAATATTTTTTCATATGTGCCTACCATTTATTTCAATAAAAGCACGGTTTTGTACTTTTATACTAGATGGAGTAGGTACTCCGTGCAATGAGTGAGTGATGGTATAACGCGCGTTTGACGTTTTAGTTGGCAACATACTGTAGTTTTCCATTAATTTCAACACTTCCTAGATATCTGTTCTCCAAATCTTAATGAACTAACAGTTTTTTTCCGACAAATAAATCAGAAAAAATCATATTAGTCTGTTGGCGCAGATGACAGATACTTCCTTTTTGTACCTATCCTCATCTTCCTGACATACCTAAAATCACCATACCTACATCCATACCTGAACGTGGCAACAACAATCTCGCCTCTGTTCGCGCGCGGGCCAGCCACGTTCTCCAGTCTCTCGAGAATACGCTTCTTTGCACCATCTCGTGTTACACAAGCGCCGTGCGCCATACATATAAAAACATTTAAATACGTTCGCGGCTTTCGCACGTATATTATAGACAATTGTGAACATAGTTTTATTGAATCAGTGACGAGAAGGAAGGACAAACGCGACAGAGGAAAAGAAGAAACCAGCTGGCACAGTAAGTCCACTCCTTTCATTTTCCGTCTAGTCCAATCTGTTCTTTGCCGATATCGCACATAGTCATTATTCTCTATAAAAAACGATGTGGTCTAACAACCTTGTTAAAATTCCCGCGGAAAAAATCCTCACTTCGATTCATACAAAATTTATTAACTGCGACATCTACATAGTATATGTAGTATATGAAAATCGATAGGCTTTGCATTTAGGACTTATGCTTATATTATATGAAAAGTTGGTACCTTTATAGAAGAAAGCGTAGATATGCCTCATTTTTTACCATCCCATCTTTCCTAGTACTTTGATTTAATCAGCTGTATTATTTTAGTGTTTTTTTATGTAGAAAATTAATAATGATGGTATTATTTGTAATTTTTTCTAATTATTTTAATTATTTTAATGAATAATGCATGGAGTTTTCACTGGTCTACTTACTGAGTAATGCGACATTGTTTTATAAATTTTGTAGTGTGTATAACTCTCTATCAACCGATAAATAAAAAAATAAATAAAAATATGTAAGTCCAAGTGAACAAAGGCTGACTTATTGCCATTCTGCAATATCTACCAACCTTTTCAAGCAGCGTGATATTAGTTTTAAATAAATATGAGAAAACACGAGTTCGTACTTAATATATAAGTAATAGCTTAATATTATTTTTTTTTGGTTCGATTCCCGGTGGAGACACAGTTTTTAATTGTGTTTTTAGTCTGGATCTGTGAGACGATTAATATCGTAAGTCTCCAGAATGTGGCAACTTGTTATTGGGTGTATGTTAAATTAATCTTTGACATAGTACCTGTTAGTTGCCCGAGAAGCAATATTAAATAAATAAATAAATATTATAAAACACGAGTTCGTACTTAACATGCAACTTCATTTTTTTTAATTTTGTGTATCTATGTACACACAATAAGATGTGCAAATGTTTGTATTCGATAACTAAAGAAATGTGAAACAATGAAGTATATTTATTTAAAACCAAAAAAGATACGTAGGTACATAATATGTGGGTTGTGGTCAACGCTACATTCCTCACTAACAAGTCACTCCACAAAGTATTCAAATTTTGTATGGAAAATTTTCAGCATTTTCATGAAATGAGTTTCTTTAAATTATTTCTGGGGGGCAAGTCTGGTTCAATCGGCGAAATCAAAACCCTCACGATTACCCATATCATGGATATAATTATTATATGGAGTTCTCTAATATCTTTAGATGTCATATAATTCCATACGATAATTATATCCATGATATGGGTAGTCACTAGGGTTTTGATTTCGCCGGTCGAGCCAGACTTGCCCACATGATTTGAATATTTTACTATGCAAACTTGGTCATTTTTAACGCCGTTTTATGATAGTGATGTACCTTTTTAGCAATTTGAAAATAAAAATATCAAATATAAAAATTTCTCAAATGTCCTGCAAGTATTAGATATACAAATTTGCAAAAATTGAATAGAATCGAATGAGTACTTTGTAGAAACAACACGCTATATGTACATTATACATAGCAGATATGTAATACACAGCGCACACACAGATACATTGTGATTGAACTTTAAGAAAACAATCTCATCATAATACTAGAATTGCAATTAAACGAGTGGGTTGTGGCCAACACTAAACTCTCCACACCACAAATATTGACAATGAAATATTTTATTCATTCTAAATTTTACTACCAGGAATATAAATTTTCTAACGATAGTATATTTTCATGTTAAGATAGACAAACTATTAATGCCGTATAGTGAAGAATGCTTATGTTGTATGAAATATTTTAAAAAAAGCAGATAAATTTTGATTTAAAGAACGCGAGAGCATTTTCAAAATTTTGACACGTGATATCATATGAAGATTTTTTTGTTATTTATGGAAAGCTAATCAGTTCTATGTTCAAGCTCTTTACATTATAACATGAAATCAAATTACTGAACGTTTCCATACATAGAAATTTATCTAATTTCATTTTTATTCATACTAAATGTTACTATCAGGAATATAAATTTTCTTCCGATAGTATATTTTTATGTTAAGATAGACAAACTATTAATGCAGTATAGTGAAGAATGCTTATGTTGTATGAAATATTTTTAAAAAAGCACATAAATTTTGTTTTAAAGAACGCAAGAGTATTTTCCAAATTTTGACAGGTGATATCATATGAAGAATTTTTTTGTTATTTATGGAAAGCTAATCAGTTCTATGTTCAAGCTCTTTACATTATAACATGAAATCAAATTACTGAACTTTTCCATACATAGAAATTTATCTAATTACATTTTTATTCATACTAAATGTTACTACCAGGAATATAAATTTTCTTCCGATAGTATATTTTTATGTTAAGATAAACAAACTATTAATGCAGTATAGTGAAGAATGCTTATGTTGTATGAAATATTTTTAAAAAAGCACATAAATTTTGTTTTAAAGAACGCAAGAGTATTTTCCAAATTTTGACAGGTGATATCATATGAAGAATTTTTTTGTTATTTATGGAAAGCTAATCAGTTCTATGTTCAAGCTCTTTACATTATAACATGAAATCAAATTACTGAACTTTTCCATACATAGAAATTTATCTAATTACATTTTTATTCATACTAAATGTTACTACCAGGAATATAAATTTTCTTCCGATAGTATATTTTTATGTTAAGATAGACAAACTATTAATGCAGTATAGGGAAGAATGCTTATGTTGTATGAAATATTTTAAAAAAAGCAGATAAATTTTGTTCTAAAGAACGCGAGAGCATTTTCCAAATTTGGAGAGGTGATATCATATGAAGAATTTTTTTGTTATTTATGGAAAGCTAATCAGTTCTATGTTCAAGCTCTTTACATTATAACATGAAATCAAATTACTGAACTTTTCCATACATAGAAATTTATCTAATTACATTTTTATTCATACTAAATGTTACTATCAGGAATGTAAATTTTCTTCCGATAGTATATTTTTATGTTAAGATAAACAAACTATTAATGCAGTATAGTGAAGAATGCTTATGTTGTATGAAATATTTTAAAAAAAGCAGATAAATTTTGTTCTAAAGAACGCGAGAGCATTTTCCAAATTTTGACAGGTGATATCATATGAAGATTTTTTTTGTTATTTATGGAAAGCTAATCAGTTCTATGTTCAAGCTCTTTACATTATAACATGAAATCAAATTACTGAACTTTTCCATACATAGAAATTTATCTAATTACATTTTTATTCATACTAAATGTTACTATCAGGAACGTAAATTTTCTTCCGATAGTATATTTTTATGTTAAGATAAACAAACTATTAATGCAGTATAGTGAAGAATGCTTATGTTGTATGAAATATTTTAAAAAAAGCAGATAAATTTCGTTCTAAAGAACGCGAGAGCATTTTCCAAATTTTGACAGGTGATATCATATGAAGATTTTTTTTGTTATTTATGGAAAGCTAATCAGTTCTATGTTCAAGCTCTTTACATTATAACAAGAAATCAAATTACTGAACTTTTCCATACATAGAAATTTATCTAATTACATTTTTATTCATACTAAATGTTACTATCAGGAATGTAAATTTTCTTCCGATAGTATATTTTTATGTTAAGATAAACAAACTATTAATGCAGTATAGTGAAGAATGCTTATGTTGTATGAAATATTTTAAAAAAAGCAGATAAATTTTGTTCTAAAGAACGCGAGAGCATTTTCCAAATTTTGACAGGTGATATCATATGAAGATTTTTTTTGTTATTTATGGAAAGCTAATCAGTTCTATGTTCAAGCTCTTTACATTATAACATGAAATCAAATTACAGAACTTTTCCATACATAGAAATTTATCTAATTACATTTTTATTCATACTAAATGTTACTATCAGGAATGTAAATTTTCTTCCGATAGTATATTTTTATGTTAAGATAAACAAACTATTAATGCAGTATAGTGAAGAATGCTTATGTTGTATGAAATATTTTAAAAAAAGCAGATAAATTTTGTTCTAAAGAACGCGAGAGCATTTTCCAAATTTTGACAGGTGATATCATATGAAGATTTTTTTTGTTGTTTATGGAAAGCTAATCAGTTCTATGTTCAAGCTTTTTACATTATAACATGAAATCAAATAACTGAACTTTTCCATACATAGAAATTTATCTAATTACATTTTTATTCATACTAAATGTTACTATCAAGAATGTAAATTTTCTTCCGATAGTATATTTTTATGTTAAGATAAACAAACTATTAATGCAGTATAGTGAAGAATGCTTATGTTGTATGAAATATTTTAAAAAAAGCAGATAAATTTTGTTCTAAAGAACGCGAGAGCATTTTCCAAATTTTGACAGGTGATATCATATGAAGATTTTTTTTGTTATTTATGGAAAGCTAATCAGTTCTATGTTCAAGCTCTTTACATTATAACATGATATCAAATTACTGAACTTTTCCATACATAGAAATTTATCTAATTACATTTTTATTCATACTAAATGTTACTATCAGGAATATAAATTTTCTTCCGATAGTATATTTTTATGTTAAGATAGACAAACTATTAATGCAGTATAGGGAAAAATGCTTATGTTGTATGAAATATTTTAAAAAAAGCAGATAAATTTTGTTCTAAAGAACGCGAGAGCATTTTCCAAATTTAGACAGGTGATATCATATGAAGATTTTTTTTGTTATTTATGGAAAGCTAATCAGTTCTATGTTCAAGCTCTTTACATTATAACATGAAATCAAATTACTGAACTTTTCCATACATAGAAATTTATCTAATTACATTTTTATTCATACTAAATGTTACTATCAGGAATGTAAATTTTCTTCCGATAGTATATTTTTATGTTAAGATAAACAAACTATTAATGCAGTATAGTGAAGAATGCTTATGTTGTATGAAATATTTTAAAAAAAGCAGATAAATTTTGTTCTAAAGAACGCGAGAGCATTTTCCAAATTTTGACAGGTGATATCATATGAAGATTTTTTTTGTTATTTATGGAAAGCTAATCAGTTCTATGTTCAAGCTCTTTACATTATAACATGAAATCAAATTACTGAACTTTTCCATACATAGAAATTTATCTAATTACATTTTTATTCATACTAAATGTTACTATCAGGAACGTAAATTTTCTTCCGATAGTATATTTTTATGTTAAGATAAACAAACTATTAATGCAGTATAGTGAAGAATGCTTATGTTGTATGAAATATTTTAAAAAAAGCAGATAAATTTTGTTCTAAAGAACTCGAGAGCATTTTCCAAATTTTGACAGGTGATATCATATGAAGATTTTTTTTGTTATTTATGGAAAGCTAATCAGTTCTATGTTCAAGCTCTTTACATTATAACAAGAAATCAAATTACTGAACTTTTCCATACATAGAAATTTATCTAATTACATTTTTATTCATACTAAATGTTACTATCAGGAATGTAAATTTTCTTCCGATAGTATATTTTTATGTTAAGATAAACAAACTATTAATGCAGTATAGTGAAGAATGCTTATGTTGTATGAAATATTTTAAAAAAAGCAGATAAATTTTGTTCTAAAGAACGCGAGAGCATTTTCCAAATTTTGACAGGTGATATCATATGAAGATTTTTTTTGTTATTTATGGAAAGCTAATCAGTTCTATGTTCAAGCTCTTTACATTATAACATGAAATCAAATTACAGAACTTTTCCATACATAGAAATTTATCTAATTACATTTTTATTCATACTAAATGTTACTATCAGGAATGTAAATTTTCTTCCGATAGTATATTTTTATGTTAAGATAAACAAACTATTAATGCAGTATAGTGAAGAATGCTTATGTTGTATGAAATATTTTAAAAAAAGCAGATAAATTTTGTTCTAAAGAACGCGAGAGCATTTTCCAAATTTTGACAGGTGATATCATATGAAGATTTTTTTTGTTGTTTATGGAAAGCTAATCAGTTCTATGTTCAAGCTTTTTACATTATAACATGAAATCAAATTACTGAACTTTTCCATACATAGAAATTTATCTAATTACATTTTTATTCATACTAAATGTTACTATCAAGAATGTAAATTTTCTTCCGATAGTATATTTTTATGTTAAGATAAACAAACTATTAATGCAGTATAGTGAAGAATGCTTATGTTGTATGAAATATTTTAAAAAAAGCAGATAAATTTTGTTCTAAAGAACGCGAGAGCATTTTCCAAATTTTGACAGGTGATATCATATGAAGATTTTTTTTGTTATTTATGGAAAGCTAATCAGTTCTATGTTCAAGCTCTTTACATTATAACATGATATCAAATTACTGAACTTTTCCATACATAGAAATTTATCTAATTACATTTTTATTCATACTAAATGTTACTATCAGGAATATAAATTTTCTTCCGATAGTATATTTTTATGTTAAGATAGACAAACTATTAATGCAGTATAGGGAAAAATGCTTATGTTGTATGAAATATTTTAAAAAAAGCAGATAAATTTTGTTCTAAAGAACGCGAGAGCATTTTCCAAATTTTGACAGGTGATATCATATGAAGATTTTTTTTGTTATTTATGGAAAGCTAATCAGTTCTATGTTCAAGCTCTTTACATTATAACATGAAATCAAATTACTGAACTTTTCCATACATAGAAATTTATCTAATTACATTTTTATTCATACTAAATGTTACTATCAGGAATGTAAATTTTCTTCCGATAGTATATTTTTATGTTAAGATAAACAAACTATTAATGCAGTATAGTGAAGAATGCTTATGTTGTATGAAATATTTTAAAAAAAGCAGATAAATTTTGTTCTAAAGAACGCGAGAGCATTTTCCAAATTTTGACAGGTGATATCATATGAAGATTTTTTTTGTTATTTATGGAAAGCTAATCAGTTCTATGTTCAAGCTCTTTACATTATAACATGAAATCAAATTACTGAACTTTTCCATACATAGAAATTTATCTAATTACATTTTTATTCATACTAAATGTTACTATCAGGAATGTAAATTTTCTTCCGATAGTATATTTTTATGTTAAGATAAACAAACTATTAATGCAGTATAGTGAAGAATGCTTATGTTGTATGAAATATTCTAAAAAAAGCAGATAAATTTTGTTCTAAAGAACGCGAGAGCATTTTCCAAATTTTGACAGGTGATATCATATGAAGATTTTTTTTGTTATTTATGGAAAGCTAATCAGTTCTATGTTCAAGCTCTTTACATTATAACATGAAATCAAATTACTGAACTTTTCCATACATAGAAATTTATCTAATTACATTTTTATTCATACTAAATGTTACTATCAGGAATATAAATTTTCTTCCGATAGTATATTTTTATGATAAGATAGACAAACTTTTAATGCAGTATGGTGTAGAATGCTTATGTTGTATGAAATATTTTAAAAAAAGCAGATAAATTTTGTTTTAAAGAACGCAAGAGCATTTTCCAAATTTTGACAGGTGATATCATATGAAGATTTTTTTTGTTATTTATGGAAAGCTAATCAGTTCTATGTTCAAGCTCTTTACATTATAACATGATATCAAATTACTGAACTTTTCCATACATAGAAATTTATCTAATTACATTTTTATTCATACTAAATGTTACTATCAGGAATATAAATTTTCTTCCGATAGTATATTTTTATGTTAAGATAGACAAACTATTAATGCAGTATAGGGAAGAATGCTTATGTTGTATGAAATATTTTAAAAAAAGCAGATAAATTTTGTTCTAAAGAACGCGAGAGCATTTTCCAAATTTTGACAGGTGATATCATATGAAGATTTTTTTTGTTATTTATGGAAAGCTAATCAGTTCTATGTTCAAGCTCTTTACATTATAACATGAAATCAAATTACTGAACTTTTCCATACATAGAAATTTATCTAATTACATTTTTATTCATACTAAATGTTACTATCAGGAATGTAAATTTTCTTCCGATAGTATATTTTTATGTTAAGATAAACAAACTATTAATGCAGTATAGTGAAGAATGCTTATGTTGTATGAAATATTTTAAAAAAAGCAGATAAATTTTGTTCTAAAGAACGCGAGAGCATTTTCCAAATTTTGACAGGTGATATCATATGAAGATTTTTTTTGTTATTTATGGAAAGCTAATCAGTTCTATGTTCAAGCTCTTTACATTATAACATGAAATCAAATTACTGAACTTTTCCATACATAGAAATTTATCTAATTACATTTTTATTCATACTAAATGTTACTATCAGGAATATAAATTTTCTTCCGATAGTATATTTTTATGTTAAGATAGACAAACTATTAATGCAGTATAGGGAAGAATGCTTATGTTGTATGAAATATTTTAAAAAAAGCAGATAAATTTTGTTCTAAAGAATGCGAGAGCATTTTCCAAATTTTGACAGGTGATATCATATGAAGATTTTTTTTGTTATTTATGGAAAGCTAATCAGTTCTATGTTCAAGCTCTTTACATTATAACATGAAATCAAATTACTGAACTTTTCCATACATAGAAATTTATCTAATTACATTTTTATTCATACTAAATGTTACTATCAGGAATGTAAATTTTCTTCCGATAGTATATTTTTATGTTAAGATAAACAAACTATTAATACAGTATAGTGAAGAATGCTTATGTTGTATGAAATATTTAAAAAAAAGCAGATAAATTTTGTTCTAAAGAACGCGAGAGCATTTTCCAAATTTTGACAGGTGATATCATATGGAGATTTTTTTTGTTGTTTATGGAAAGCTAATCAGTTCTATGTTCTAGCTTTTTACATTATAACATGAAATCAAATTACTGAACTTTTCCATACATAGAAATTTATCTAATTACATTTTTATTCATACTAAACGTTACTTTCAGGAATATAAATTTTCTTCCGATAGTATATTTTTATGTTAAGATAAACAAACTATTAATGCAGTATAGTGAAGAATGCTTATGTTGTATGAAATATTTAAAAAAAAGCAGATAAATTTTGTTCTAAAGAACGCGAGAGCATTTTCCAAATTTTGACAGGTGATATCATATGAAGATTTTTTTTGTTGTTTATGGAAAGCTAATCAGTTCTATGTTCTAGCTTTTTACATTATAACATGAAATCAAATTACTGAACTTTTCCATACATAGAAATTTATCTAATTACATTTTTATTCATACTAAACGTTACTATCAGGAATATAAATTTTCTTCCGATAGTATATTTTTATGTTAAGATAAACAAACTATTAATGCAGTATAGTGAAGAATGCTTATGTTGTATGAAATATTTAAAAAAAAGCAGATAAATTTTGTTCTAAAGAACGCGAGAGCATTTTCCAAATTTTGACAGGTGATATCATATGAAGATTTTTTTTGTTATTTATGGAAAGTTAATCAGTTCTATGTTCAAGCTCTTTACATTATAACATGAAATCAAATTACTGAACTTTTCCATACATAGAAATTTATCTAATTACATTTTTATTCATACTAAATGTTACTATCAGGAATATAAATTTTCTTCCGATAGTATATTTTTATGTTAAGATAAACAAACTTTTAATGCAGTATAGTGAAGAATGCTTATGTTGTATGAAATATTTTTAAAAAAGCAGATAAATTTTGTTTTAAAGAACGCGAAGGCATTTTCAAAATTTTGACACGTGATATTATATGAAGATTTTTTTTTGATTTATGGAAAGCTAATCAGTTCTATGTTCAAGTTCTTTACATTATAACATGAAATCAAATTACTGAACGTTTCCATACATAGAAATTTATCTAATTACATTTTTATTCATACTAAATGTTACTATCAGGAATATAAATTTTCTTCCGATAGTATATTTTTATGTTAAGATAAACAAACTATTAATGCAGTATAGTGAAGAATGCTTATGTTGTATGAAATATTTTAAAAAAAGCAGATAAATTTTGTTCTAAAGAACGCGAGAGCATTTTCCAAATTTTGACAGGTGATATCATATGAAGATTTTTTTTGTTATTTATGGAAAGCTAATCAGTTCTATGTTCAAGCTCTTTACATTATAACATGAAATCAAATTACTGAACTTTTCCATACATAGAAATTTATCTAATTACATTTTTATTCATACTAAATGTTACTAACAGGAATATAAATTTTCTTCCGATAGTATATTTTTATGTTAAGATAGACAAACTATTAATGCAGTATAGTGAAGACTGCTTATGTTGTATGAAATATTTTAAAAAAAGCAGATAAATTTTGTTTCAAAGAGCGTTAGAGCATTTTGACAATGTTGACACGTGATATCATATGAAGAAATTTTATGATATCTATGAAAAGCTAATCAGTTCTAAGTTCAAGCTATTAATATTCTTATATCAATATGAAATCAATGAACTGAACATTGCCAAATATAAAAAAATTCTCTTGTTACATATAAGTTTCATACAAATATCCATTAAATAAAATATAATTTTTGAAACCGTTGAATATTTTTCTTTTAACATTGACCAACTTTGAATACAATTTTATGAAGATTCTTGGTGTTGTATAAATAGTTGAAACCAAATTAAAATATCTCTAATTTCCAGGTCGTGAGAGCATTTTTTCAGTTTTAATAGATGAAATCATAAAGAAACATTGGGAAAAAATGAACCGTTGTCTATGGAAAACTAATCAGCTCTAAGTTTATGGACTTAACACATGTGATATCAATATGAAGTCAATCGGACTTATAGTTTGGGCTGCAGAGAGGACACAAAAAAAACAACGTAAATGATGAATTCATAGAGAAGAAATCAAAAGTTGTCTATGGAAAACTAATCAGCTCTAGGTCTTTGCACTTTACACATATGATGTTAATATGAAGTCGATCAGACTTATAGTTTGGGCTGTAGAGAGGACACAAAAAAGATAAATGCTACGGCGTACGGCGTACGGCGTACAGCGTATACGCCATACACACAAACACATCACGACGAAACTCATAGTGTGCATTCTCTACATGATACCCATTGAGAAATTGATGTAAAAAAAAACGCTTAAATTTTGCGAAATCATGACTCTCCCCTATTCCATAGTGTGGAGAGTAAAAAATAAAAACATAAAAAAAATATTGCGAATTCATATTTCTCTACTATATCCCCTTGAGGCAGCGAGGTTTGAAAAAGACTAAGTATAATGAGGAGGGAACTTGTAGACGTATTTTTTTTTTAATTTATTTATTTATTATTAAAAATAACAAAGAAAAATACACAATACAGCAATATATACAATTTTTAAAAAGATACATTATAATTTTGTTTTTTTTTATGACTCAACTTCAAAAAGAGTTTTCTCGTGCTTTGAAGTGAGTCACATTTCACAAATCTACAAACTATCTAATCTACTTATATACATACATCTTAATTTAGGCACTAATCTATTTACATACAATAACATACATATTTAGATACAAACATACATAATATTATATATATAAAGAGAGAAAAAAAAATACAAAATTGGTCTGTAGAATAAATAAAAATACACAAATTGAAAATAAACAATACACAATGAATACACAAGAAAAATGTTACTTCAAAAAGTCTTTCAGCAATACCAAGAACCCACCAAAATTATTTTGCGCCACTATTCTCATATCCACTGGTAAATCATTAAACCACTTCACCCCATAATATGAATAATGATTTTGGCCAAAAGATGTATTTTTCTTTGGGATCTTTTTCATTCCACTTGTGCGAGGACCAATTCTTAGATTGTCTATAGGGTGAATTTGGTTAGTGAAATATTCTTTACATATTTGTTTAATTGCATTTATTTTATGTAACACATTTAATTTTTTAACTTTAAATTGAGAAAATAACTCTTCAGTGGGAAAATCGCTTGGCTTTAATAAAATAATTTTAATAATCTTTCTTTGTATGGTATATAATAATTTCAAGTGAGCAGGATACGACCCTCCCCATCCAATTATTCCATATTGCATCACAGACTGAGCCAATGCATAATATGTCATTCTAAGCATTTCAATATCCAGAAAATTTCTTATACGGTAAAAAACATAAAATATTTTATGCAATCTTTCTCCTGTCTTACATATATGGTCCTTCCATTTCATTTCAGATTCAATTATGACACCCAAATATTTGACATTCTTGCTCACATTTAGTGTGGTACACTGAGGTTCTGAACAAGAACCAAATGCATCACAATCCTGTCGGTGGATTTTAATATTTAACGTATTTGGTATATTTTTGCCTTGAATTGCGAAAGGCACTACAGTAATTTTTTGTGCATTTAATGTTAATATATTGCAATTAAACCAAGCCTTTAATACATTTATATCTTTATTTGCTCTTTCAGTTACCTCATTCCATGTCTCTCCCACAGACAACATGACTATGTCGTCGGCAAAGGAAATAACACTAGAGTGAAGATCCAGTTTATATAAATCATTAACGTATATCAAGAACAGTACAGGTCCCAATACAGTACCTTGTGGGATCCCATATTGTGAACTGACCTGGTCGCTAAGCACACCGTTTAACTTTACAAACTGTATTTAAAAGTCTTCTTTGTTTTCATAATAGTTAAGAAAAGGTGATCTTTCCTGCGAGGAGGAGGTTCAGCTATCCTTCCATCACTTAGCTGGTATTTCGGTTTAAAATGTTGAGTAGAAATATTTCAAGATACAATATAGTGAAATAATGATATTTTGAATTCTTAACACACTTAATGCGCCTAGCGAAAGCATTGTAGAATGGAATTGTGTTTTATATTTTTGAAATGAATTCCAATTTATATTTCGTTATACATTTTGAATAAAAACGGTTCAACAAACCAAACACATTTGTTATTCTTAGCAAAAAGTATTTTGTACTTTGACTCAACCACCTGAATGCACAAATTTCGCCCTCTCTCTCTCTCTCTCAAATAAATAAAACATCAAAATAATATGATTTATTCATGGATAAAAATAATACAAAGGGTATAAAACCAAATAAAACGACACTGAAAATCTTCAAAGAAAATTCTCAGTAGGTACCTACCTAATTCAAAACTGAAGAGTCCATTTGGCTCTCAGAGTCTATGAATTTAATATGTTTTTCTATTATATAAACAAACATTCATAAACAATTCTAAAGAATTCTGTTGTTTTTAAGAATTATGAAAAAAATATTTGTATTTTTTTCATTATTCTAGTCTAATTTTTTATTTTATTTTACAGTACTATTCTAGCAATAATAGGTACTATGTCAAATATTAATTTAACACGCACACAATAACAAGTTGCCACATTTTGGATACTTACGTTATTAATCGTCTCACCGATCCAGACTGAAAACACAATAAAAAACTGTGTCTCCTCCGGGAATCGAACCCGGGACCCATGGTTTAGTAGTCAGATACGTAACCAACTGAGCCACGACGATAAATATCACAAGTCTCCAAAATGAGGCAACTTTTTATTGAGTGCGTGTTAAATTAATATTTGACATAGTACCTGTTAGTTGTTATATTTTGTTTTTTATAGAAAACATAATATAGTTATGTTTGTCAAGATAGGATAGTGTGGAGGTCAGTCCTTTTTTATTCTACCCAGAATAAGTAAACAGCTTGATGGCATGTATTTATGTTTGGAGATTAAGTATCAAACTATTGAGTCCCCGTAGATATTGTATACATATTATGTATACTGGTATACAAACTGCATGAAATGGTGTCGTCACTAAATATTTTTTTTACAAAAATGGTATAAAAAAAATTAGATATTGTTATTTTTATAATCTCTAAGTTGGTGTTTTAAAAAAAATCATTAAAAATATAGACCTGGCTATACAAATCTCGCGTTTCTTGGCTTGATACTTTGTCGATTTGTTAAGAGAAATAATTTTTTTAAGTAAATCGACAGTTGGCAAACAAACATGACATGTTTAATTTATTATTGACATAGAACGTGTTAGTTGCCCGAAAGAAATATAAAATAAAATTAAGAAAAAAATAGATTAAGGGGGAGACACAGCATTTGTGGGAACATATAGGATGCCACAGCTCTTAATTGTGTATTTTATTACAAGTCACAAGATATGCTGTAAATTATTTGTCTCGAATGGGAAGAAAGGGAGTTGGTTGGAGGTATGGAAAGTTGGTAAAACCTCCCTTATTTGGAAAGAAAATTGTTAAAAGGTAAACGGGCGTAAAAGAGAACATTTCGTTAAAAGGCTTTACAGGCATGATAATAGAATTACTATATTTTGTTGACTTTGTTATGTACTCGTAGATATATATGTAAAGGGATCAAGATGGCACCGAATGGAAACTCCCTATGCCCTAGACGATGATAAGATATCATCAAATGAAGGCCCGCAAACATTACAATAAAATGCATAAATTTTGAAAGTAAAGATTGCGAACAGTCTATTATCCTACGTATGTCGGCAGTTAAGGTGGCTTATATTTCTTTATGCATATAAAAATCAATGTTTCTTTTTCTTCGACCTTTTTTATCCATTTTTTGGACATAGGCCTCCCCTTGATCATCCACAGCTCTCTGAATTGGGCTCACTACATCCATCAACCTCCGGCACATTTCTTGATGTCATCAGACCACCTTGCCTGGGGTCTGCCAACACCTTTTCGGTTTGTTC
Organism: Molanna angustata; assembly: GCA_963576475.1. NCBI lineage: Eukaryota > Metazoa > Arthropoda > Insecta > Trichoptera > Molannidae > Molanna > Molanna angustata. The sequence continues at coordinate 9,122,366 of OY754985.1, read as the reverse complement.
TCGCTCGCCATTATACGATCTTTTTGGTCCTTTGTGAATCCTGGCATCTGGCAATATGCCCAGCCCAGCTCCACTTAAGACCAACGACCCTTTCCGCTACATCGGTTACTTTGGTTCTTTCTGTTATCATGACATTCTGAATTCTGTCTCTTATTGAAATACCCAGGATTTATTTTTTTATTTTTCTATGTATCTATTGTAATTTTAATGTTTTGGATGTATTTTTTTTGTTCTTTCTATATTTTGTTCTAAAATTGTGTCCTTTTTTATATATAATTGTTAATTGATTTCTTTTGTATATTTTATAAGATTTATTTTATGTATTTTTTGTGAAGTATTCATATACTGTAAGCAAAGAGCTGCTGCTTTCCTAAACATAAGCTTCTAGCTTAAATTAGGAAAGGAAATATTAATATGTTGATATATGTTACCAAATATTTGTAATCGTATATAAAAAAAAAATCAACGTTTGAACAGAGTGAAAGACCCGATAAAGCTATTGAATGAAGAATTGTGTATGGCAGGTAATAGAATAAACAGAGATCTCAGACCAGTAATTACATACTGATAATAAAACCAAAATTGCCATACATATTGCAATTGTAGTGCCTACTTTGACGTATGCTAGTTTAACGTGTACGTGGCAAAAGACGCTTTAAAGTAGAATAAATGCCGTAGAAATGCGATCACTAAAAAGAGTAGATAATATGTAATAGAACGATATATTATGATAAAAAGAGAATGCAAAATAAATAAGGATATTATAAGAAAAATGAAAATGACTGACTGATTGATTAGTAGGGGCTGCCCCAGACGAGTATGTTCATTATGTATGGGAGGGTTATTTATTTTCACAAATTGAAATTTGGTACAAATCTATTTTGATTTAATCACTATGAATACTTGGTGTCTCACCAATTTTCGGAGCTGACAGTTCCCTCCTCAGGACAAACTTGTACTAAATTATTATATCTCCCAGTCATTTTTCCATGTCTCATTTACATAGGCTGAAGCCCTCTCCAACGAGGTCACGTCCGAGTTTTGCTGCTGGATTCATTGAAGAAAGTCTTTGCTGACCCTCCGACGGGACATCTTTGTGGAATGGTAAAGTGCTATTGTCACTAATTCTCTTCCACCGATTAAACATGGAGAATCTTCTTCTTGTGTCTCGGGGAGGTATGTGTGCGAGAACGGGAAGGCACTTTAATGGAGTAGACCGTATGGTGCCGCTATGCTCCGCTTATGGGAGGATTCATAGATATATAGGAAGCCAATGTGTTCAAAAATAGAGGAGTAAAGCGCTCGATTCTCTCTTTGTTTACCCCACAAGGGACACGAAATGTTCTAAATTCGAACGATTCGTTCAGGATTGAAAGAAAGGATTGTTTTGGATCCGATAGGGGGCGCTGTTATTGACATAAAAAAAATATTTTATCAAGTAACTTTTTTTTAGATTTCACATTGAAAAATACATATAAGTACAAATTTTGATTTTCTTACACCCCACTAAAAAACAAACAATTAACAATTCACTTGAAAATAAGACATTATTACTATTGCCATCTATGAAGGAACGAAGAAAAATTTTATGTAACGCCATCTATAGAGAAATTGGTTTGTTTGTAAACAATGAAAGCAACAGTCCTTATAAATGAGGTGACGGTGTCTCGCACAGATGTTAACCTTGAACTGCGCCAGAAATATTAATTATTTCATCTTTGGCTTGTTTATCTACTTGTATATTTTCGATTTCTATTATTATTGCATAAACCAGGAATATTTTTATAAATTTCTTTTCACAAGGCAATCGACGTACAGAAAACTTTTAAAAGGGTGTCCTCAATTTTTGTCTTGATTTATTTGTTAAGATGAATTTTCTACGAAAGGTTTTACTATTCCTGCTTTGGGGCTCCATGCAGTGAAGTGGAAAATGGGAAGCTTAAATCGAGTAAGGTATCGGGAGAGAATTTGGAAATTCAGCCTACTTCCGTTGACAACTAATTCCACATAGTACTTCCGTCATAGCCTCAATCTAGCCTATAGATATTCCAACAAGGATTATTCATTGAAGGTATACATACAATCACTTTCTTATATGAAAAGTGAAAACCTAGAAATAGATTTGGCTTGCTAACGTATGCGAAATATGTATGTAATACCAAATTCTTTCCAAATATTTGAATTTATCAGTAGGTATAGCAACAAACGATCATGGATGGCTTACTGGACTCAACCATCATTTTTACTAAATCATATCTATTTGCTTGGAAAGCCATATAGAAAACGAGGTAAAGGTAAATTGACATAGAGAGTAAATTGTGCATCCAAAATACATTTTATCGCTGTGAACATTGCAATAGTCATTCCAACAATAATGTTTGGAATAAAAGACGAAATCATACAGGGTAGGAAATGAAGACACGCTGACATATTTTTTTAGAATATTAACCAAATTTGACAAAACATTTAGTTATTCTTACCGAACGTTTTATTTACACAGCCAAACCGTATAGTGTTTATTATTCTTAACGAACTACACTGGTTTAAATGTCCAGAACGATTAGAATATTGGTGTTTAAGACTCTGAAAGACTTGGCTCGACAATAGATTTAAGAACTGTGTCAAAAGAATGTTCCATCAGGTAGACAGCTTACATTGAGATCATCTGGATCACAGAGTACCTACTATTCAAGAGAATTGGACATAATCAATAAGGCGGCTTACTGTGATCGCGGTTTCATTGTGAACTGGCATTTAAAGTGGAATACATTGCTCCTTGACATATGTGGAACTCAGAGCATTGACAGGTTTGGTAGACTTCTTAAGACTGCCTTGTTTCGTAGACCCTCTAAGCTAGTGTATTTTGACTTCAAAGTTGGAAAAGCCGTGAAAAATATAGACCGTGCATACAATCTCGCGTATCTTGGGTTGATACTTTGTCGATATGTTAAGAAAACAAAGTACTCTTGAACAAATCGACAGTTGGAAAATCTCTCGAACAAATCGACAGTTGGAAAAGCTTAATTTGAGTTACTGATTTGAATTTTTTGGTTAATAGTTAAAATGCAGGTAGTCAAACAGTTTAGTTATCCTTTTTCATCTTACATTATTTCTTTGTGCACTTTAAAAATATGTCATTAATTGAATAAGAGTGATCATGTTGAGACAGTTTGGCCACCAGAGAACAAAAAAGTTTACAGGAAAGGACCGAGGGTTCGGGATCGTCCAAGGAAATGATGGTGCGACCACTTAAACGACATTGCAAAGGAGGGAAATGCAAGAAGCTATATAAAATGCAATGCAATAATGTTGATGATGCCAAGAATGCGTCTCAAATCCTCTCGTCCTACCATTTAGGGATATGGCGTGATATTATGTTGTATGTATGTATGACTATTAATATAATAGCATAGTAAATAAAACGCAATTGATGCTGTCCGTTTGTCCTGTGCCGTTACTATCTCTTTCTGTTGTCACACGTAATCACTTCCTTTAACCAAAATGAAACAATCCTTACCCCCACTTAACTCGGTGATAACATGCCAAGTAATGTTGGATTATTATTGGCCGGCTGAAATATAATAACAATATCATAGGACAGGCTTAATTTATAGATTATGGTGAATTCAAATTGTTAACAAATAATATATTGCTAAGTTTGTGCGGAATGGTATAGAGGATAATCCCAAAAGGGTCTCTATACTGTAATACAGGATATCGTTTGCAAAAACTTTCTGTATTACAATATAGAGCCAACAAGGGGATGTACATACTACAATACTCACACAATTACTATTACAATACACAAAGACCCCTCTTCATTCACGATATACATATAATATATACAAGAATCTGAAATTCGTATTTTTTTAATTTCATTTTCTTAAAAGTTTTACATCATAATAATTAGGATCACACTAGCCTACAGGCTATCAGAATGATTTTGTATGATAAATAAAAACTTTATTAAAAAAAATACATATTTTTATTTGTTCGGTTAAGGTAGGTAGTACATAATACAAGCAGTATAATATAAGGTTTTATGATACCGATATATTCAAATAATACATATCCACAGTTTCGCAGGAGTGTATCGGCAATGACGCAGTAATACAAGGCATAGAATACCTAACTCCTTTATCCCTCCCCACTCCCCCCAATTCCTACATACCCCTGCATCTTTTGTATGTATATGTTTTAAATTATTAAACTTATCGTATTCGTTGTTTATTTTTTTCTCTTGCATTTTATATATCTTGTTTCAATTACTTGCATATTAATTTTTCTCTTGCATTTTATATATCTTGTTTCAATTACTTGCATATTAATTTTTCTCTTGCATTTTATATATCTTGTTTCAATTACTTGCATATTAATTTTTCTCTTGCATTTTATATATATCTTGTTTCAATTACTTGCATATTAATTTTTCTCTTGCATTTTATATATCTTGTTTCAATTACTTGCATATTATTTTTTCTCTTGCATTTTATATATCTTGTTTCAATTACTTGCATATTAATTTTTCTCTTGCATTTTATATATCTTGTTTCAATTACTTGCATATTAATTTTTCTCTTGCATTTTATATATCTTGTTTCAATTACTTGCATATTAATTTTTCTCTTGCATTTTATATATCTTGTTTCAATTACTTGCATATTAATTTTTCTCTTGCATTTTATATATATCTTGTTTCAATTACTTGCATATTAATTTTTCTCTTGCATTTTATATATCTTGTTTCAATTACTTGCATATTATTTTTTCTCTTGCATTTTATATATCTTGTTTCAATTACTTGCATATTAATTTTTCTCTTGCATTTTATATATCTTGTTTCAATTACTTGCATATTAATTTTTCTCTTGCATTTTATATATCTTGTTTCAATTACTTGCATATTAATTTTTCTCTTGCATTTTATATATATCTTGTTTCAATTACTTGCATATTAATTTTTCTCTTGCATTTTATATATCTTGTTTCAATTACTTGCATATTATTTTTTCTCTTGCATTTTATATATCTTGTTTCAATTACTTGCATATTAATTTTTCTCTTGCATTTTATATATATCTTGTTTCAATTACTTGCATATTAATTTTTCTCTTGCATTTTATATATCTTGTTTCAATTACTTGCATATTATTTTTTCTCTTGCATTTTATATATCTTGTTTCAATTACTTGCATATTAATTTTTCTCTTGCATTTTATATATATCTTGTTTCAATTACTTGCATATTAATTTTTCTCTTGCATTTTATATATCTTGTTTCAATTACTTGCATATTATTTTTTCTCTTGCATTTTATATATCTTGTTTCAATTACTTGCATATTAATTTTTCTCTTGCATTTTATATATATCTTGTTTCAATTACTTGCATATTAATTTTTCTCTTGCATTTTATATATCTTGTTTCAATTACTTGCATATTATTTTTTCTCTTGCATTTTATATATCTTGTTTCAATTACTTGCATATTAATTTTTCTCTTGCATTTTATATATATCTTGTTTCAATTACTTGCATATTAATTTTTCTCTTGCATTTTATATATCTTGTTTCAATTACTTGCATATTATTTTTTCTCTTGCATTTTATATATCTTGTTTCAATTACTTGCATATTAATTTTTCTCTTGCATTTTATATATCTTGTTTCAATTACTTGCATATTAATTTTTCTCTTGCATTTTATATATCTTGTTTCAATTACTTGCATATTAATTTTTCTCTTGCATTTTATATATATCTTGTTTCAATTACTTGCATATTAATTTTTCTCTTGCATTTTATATATCTTGTTTCAATTACTTGCATATTAATTTTTCTCTTGCATTTTATATATCTTGTTTCAATTACTTGCATATTAATTTTTCTCTTGCATTTTATATATCTTGTTTCAATTACTTGCATATTAATTTTTCTCTTGCATTTTATAAATCTTGTTTCAATTACTTGCATATTAATTTTTCTCTTGCATTTTATATATCTTGTTTCAATTACTTGCATATTAATTTTTCTCTTGCATTTTATATATCTTGTTTCAATTCATCATCATCATCATTGGCGCTACAGCCCACTGTGAGCCTTGGCCTCCTCCAGAATTTTTCGCCATTTAGACCGGTCCATCGTCTGCATTCTCCAGTTTGTCACGCCAATCCTCTTTAGATCCTCCTGTACGCCGTCCATCCACCGCAGCTTGGGTCTCCCCACACCACGTCTCCCCTCCGGTCGTGTGTCGAGAATCTTCTTTGGGATTCGGCATTCCTCCATTCGCTGAACGTGCCCTAACCATTGAAGCCGATGTATTTTAATATATTTTACTATGTTAGGATCACTGTAAAGGTTCTCCAGCTCATGGTTGTACCTTATCCTCCATATTCCACTCTCACAAAGAGGCCCAAAGATTTTTCTCAAAACCTTCCGTTCAAAAACCAGCAGCGCTTTTTCATCCTTCCTATTAAGAACCCAGCATTCAGCACCATATACGAGTACTGGTCGCAGCAATGTTTTATACAATAACAACTTGGTATTTCGTGTCAACAATCGGGACTTGAGATGTCGGTGAATACCGAAATAGCATTTATTTGCCACAGCTATTCGTCTTTTAATCTCGACACTAACATCGTTGTTACTGGTTATTATTGAACCTAGGTACTGAAACGACCCCACAGTTTCAATGGTATGATTACCAGCACTAATCAGAGTTTCTTGGGCATTTCTATGGTTGGACATTTTAGCTGCAATCATATATTTTGTCTTAGAAGAGTTCACTTGAAGTCCCATTCTGGCAGAAGCATTTTCCAGGTGTATAAACGCTTGTTTTACATCATTTGGTGTTCTTGCAATTATGTCAACATCATCTGCATATGCAAGTATCTGGCTTGATTTGCGAAAAATTGTACCTGCTGTCTCAATTCTGGCATCTCTGATGGCTTTCTCTAGTACTATATCTAGTACTATCTTGTTTCAATTACTTGCATATTAATTTTTCTCTTGCATTTTATATATCTTGTTTCAATTACTTGCATATTAATTTTTCTCTTGCATTTTATATATCTTGTTTCAATTACTTGCATATTAATTTTTCTCTTGCATTTTATATATCTTGTTTCAATTACTTGCATATTAATTTTTCTCTTGCATTTTATATATCTTGTTTCAATTACTTGCATATTAATTTCAAACTTATGTACTTTACTATTTACACATATCTTTAATTTTTTAAATTATTTTGGATATCCAACAGTACAGTAAAATATAATAACATACATAGTATGATATTAAGAACAATGGAAAAAAACAGTAAATGATAGACTACGGTACATAATAACAGGACATCATATCAAGTAATTTTTAAAGTTTTACATACAATTTTTAACAAATGAGAAAAACAAAATTATGGGATCATATCTAGAACATACAAGGAACAGTATAAAGAAGATTATATTCTAGAATCATAACATGGGATTCTAACGTACCTACTTAAGGGTTAACGAAAAAGGTGTTGCAACCATTATGGTGACACAAACATATATGTATATACTAGAGAGTGGAATTTTGTGTTGTGTTATCAGTGCAAAGTTGGCGCTTTATCGCATTTATGAACGAGATTAGAGATTGGGTATGAAAGATATCAATGTTATTGAGCGGGTTGTTAAAATTGAAGGTGGCCCGGTTAGTAAAAAAGTTTTTCCTAAGATTAGTTATACAGTGTGACAAAGAAAAAGTAGGTTTAGATCTAACATTGCGGTTTGGAATGTGAAGGGAGATATTTTCTAATAAATTAATCTTTAGTAATCTTATTATTATATCATGTAAAATGTAATCTATGATGATGACGGAACTAATTTGGCAAATATTTAACTTTCATATTTATGTCTTTTGTAATTTGAAAATTGCAGTATGTATCCCCTTAATTTAAATAAATTATTTAATCAATAATAGAGTATATGAAATAAAATTGTATTTTTTTATTTCGCTGAACGTATTATGTGTGTCAATTTTTTATTTTACCAAGAGATTTAAAAATAAAAACAAAAGTTGCTTTTGACAGAACATTTGATAAACTTAATAAATTATCATACATTACCCAAAACAACGAAAATTACCTATATTTATTTATTGTGACAACAGTGGGGAGTAAAGAAATATATACGGTATCCATTCGCGGATTTACGTTGTACGATTTAGTTTGAAGAAATTTACACCCGCTTGTAAAAAGGGATAACTGTATAGTAATGTATTTATTTACGACTAACCAGTGACTTTACACATTTTATTAGGGTCACTAGGTCTCATTGCAAAGGGAAGAATATTTTAACGACATAGCTTGTTATTTCTTCAGTGGTTTAGCTATTTTGAACCAATGATCGTAAGGATGTTAATTATTGACAAAAATTTCAACAGTGTAATTAAAATAAGTAGAATGACCGGTGGTAGACTAAATGGAAGGTTTAGCTAACAATCCTCTTTCCCCAGGTTCAAAATCTATCCCTTCCACTTTACCAACAACCATTATTTTTATGTTATCCGTTACATAATTTGATTTTATCAAATAGGTTTATTACGTTTATTTACAAACGAGGGTATTGACATGCCATGCGCCCGTATGAATATCACTTTGGGAAGAGAAGCCTGAACACAGGACTCTCAGATCTCTGCACAGAACTTCCAAGTGAGGTGTTCATTGTACCCTCGCGATTACACACTTATCAATAACACACATACACACACTTACATATATATACACCTTTGTTGTCTCCCGTTTGGATTATTGTAACGGTATATATGCGAATCTACCAAAAAAAGAAATTAATAAAATTCAGTCAGTTTTCAATGCTACAGCCAGACTCATCACTGGAGCATCCAAATTTTCTCACATCTCTCACCATCTTCGCAATCTACATTGGCTTAAAGTCCCCGAAAGAATTGAATATAAGCTTTGTCTCATAATCTTTAAAGCACTTCGTGGTATGGCTCCTACTTACCTCTCCGAACTGTGCATTCCGCTTTCAATAAATGACAGACAATCATCACTTCGTTCTGCTTCTTCATCCATGGTTGGGAAATTAGTTGAAATAAACAGGGTGCACACAACTAATTTCGGTGATCGTGCATTTGCTGTGGCAGGACCAAATGCATGGAATAAGCTCCCACACACCCTCAGACAAACCGAAAATATATCTTCTTTCAGAAAAAAACTCAAAACGCACCTTTATCGCAAATCTTACCAGAGCCAAAATGATACAACGTAATCAATTTTTCAGCGCCAACGTAATCAATTTTTGAGGTGAGATATTCACAAAAACGGCGCTATATAATTTATCCAAATTTATTATTATTATATACTTGTCTTACCTATAGTATGTAATTTATATTTTTATTGACAGTAACATCTCAATAGAGACAAAGTTGGGATATTTTAGAAGAATCAGGAACTCAGGCACCTACAGGTCTTACGACAGTAAAATATCATTTGACTCCCGACAGGGAAAAAAAATCTAATGTTGCGTATATCTTCTTTTTCTTTAGCCTTCCTCCCTCCACTGCTGGATGTAGGCCTCTTCCATTCTTTTCCATTCGTCTCTCCCCTTTCGCATCCAGGTCTATGTCATCGGACCACCTTTTGGGGGGGTCTTCCGACACTTCTATTTTTGGTCCTGGGCCTTCTCTGTAGGATTCTGGGTGCCCACCTAGTATCTTCCTGTCGAGCCATATGCCCAGCCCATTGCTACTTCAACTTTGCAATTCGATCCATAATATCTGTGACTCTTGTTCGGCGTCTTATTTCTTCGTTTCTTTATTTTCTTATTTCGTTTCTTATTTTCGTTTGCGTATATGCAATTAAAAAAAATATATTCGATGTATGTTATGGAATTGATACTTATTCTTTATATTATTAATTGTACCTAGTAAAAAGAGCCTTAAAAGATTTAAAGTAAATTTTTTAATTAAATATCCCTTTGTTAAATACTATTATGAATTATAGGATCTATGTAAAAATAGAATAAATTAAATACGAAAGTGGGTTGAAATATTGAAATAATAAACAAAAATTAAAATAATAACAAACATTTTTTAAATTCTCTTTTTTATATTTTTTTACGTTTTAGTGATTTTTTCCATCTTTGAGATGTAAATCATCTATGGTACATATTTTTATTTTTTCCTTTCTCTTTAGTTGAATTATTTTTCCATTATCTTGTTTAGTCTTGAGCAACCTAAACCTATTAATGGATTATTCGAAAACACTCTTGGCTTTTCAAATATACAGAGTTTGTAAAATCTCGTTTTCTTTGTAATGAAGGCGAAGTATTATGTTTTCTCAATAAATTGTAAACCTATATTTTACAAAGATCAAAAGGTGTTTCTTAAGAAGGTGTAGGTAGATATTAGGGGATTCTTTTTATTTGTTCTATGACCAAATTCAATCATCTCACCGATACGTACTATTAAATATATTATTTGTCAAGATATTAAAAAAGCTTACAAAAATTATTTTCAGAATTTCTCTCCTTCTAAAGCGATAGAAGATCGAGAAGGTATATCGAATTCCAAAAATCGTCCTTTTATACAAAAATAATTTCGATTTTTTTTTTATAAGGAAAACATACATGTATCAATATATTATGTAGGTATGTAATATGATCCCACCTGTGACATTTGTCGCCCTTTATGGCTTTAGTAAGTCAGATATATGACTCACGAGTCAAAAGTTCTGGATTCCAAGAATCTAAATACATATAAATAAAATATATTAAAAAAAAAGAAATCATGCAAAGGTAAAGTGTATGAAATAAAAGATAGGTACTAATTGTAAAACGAAATTTTTTGTAGTTTTTTTTTTATTATTAATAGAAACAAATGAATATGTCCTTAATGACCGACGAAGTTTTTATTTTGTAGAATTCCATTATTAGTTAAATTATTCTATAATTTATAGTAAACCACTTTTTGATTCTACATACATGAATTTTAGTATGAGCGATAGGCCTATTTCGCCTTGTTAGGGCATTTACTAGCTTATGACTATTAAAAACGAGTGGGTTGTGGCCAACACTAAACTCTCCACACCACAAATATTGACAATGAAATATTTTATTCATTCTAAATTTTACTACCAAGAATATAAATTTTCTAACGATAGTATATTTTCATGTTAAGATAGACAAACTATTAATGCAGTATGGTGAAGAATTCTAATGTTGTATGAAATATTTTAATAAAAGCAGATAAATTTTGTTTTAAAGAACGCGAGAGCATTTTCAAAATTTTGACACGTGATATTATATGAAGATTTTTTTTGTTATTTATGGAAAACTAATCAGTTCTATGTTCAAGCTCTTTACATTATATCATGAAATCAAATTACTACACGTTTCCATACATAGAAATTTATCTAATTACATTTTTATTCATACTAAATGTTACTATCAGGAATATAAATTTTCTTCCGATAGTATATTTTTATGTTAAGATAAACAAACTATTAATGCAGTTTAGTGAAGAATGCTTATGTTGTATGAAATATTTTAAAAAAAGCAGATAAATTTTGTTTTAAAGAACGCGAGAGTATTTTTCAAATTTTGACAGGTGATATCATATGAAGAATTTTTTTGTTATTTATGGAAAGCTAATCAGTTCTATGTTCAAGCTCTTTACATTATATCATGAAATCAAATTACTACACGTTTCCATACATAGAAATTTATCTAATTACATTTTTATTCATACTAAATGTTACTATCAGGAATATAAATTTTCTTCCGATAGTATATTTTTATGTTAAGATAAACAAACTATTAATGCAGTATAGTGAAGAATGCTTATGTTGTATGAAATATTTTAAAAAAAGCAGGTAAATTTTGTTTTAAAGAACGCGAGAGCATTTTCAAAATTTTGACACGTGATATTATATGAAGATTTTTTTTGTTATTTATGGAAAACTAATCAGTTCTATGTTCAAGCTCTTTACATTATAACATGAAATCAAATTACTGAACTTTTCCATACATAGAAATTTATCTAATTACATTATTATTCATACTAAATGTTACTATCAGGAATATAAATTTTCTTCCGATAGTATATTTTTATGATAAGATAGACAAACTTTTAATGCAGTATGGTGTAGAATGCTTATGTTGTATGAAATATTTTAAAAAAAGCAGATAAATTTTGTTCTAAAGAACGCGAGAGCATTTTCAAAATTTTGACACGTGATATTATATGAAGATTTTTTTTGTTATTTATGGAAAACTAATCAGTTCTATGTTCAAGCTCTTTACATTATAACATGAAATCAAATTACTGAACTTTTCCATACATAGAAATTTATCTAATTACATTATTATTCATACTAAATGTTACTATCAGGAATATAAATTTTCTTCCGATAGTATATTTTTATGATAAGATAGACAAACTTTTAATGCAGTATGGTGTAGAATGCTTATGTTGTATGAAATATTTTAAAAAAAGCAGATAAATTTTGTTCTAAAGAACGCGAGAGCATTTTCCAAATTTTGACATGTGATATCATATGAAGATTTTTTTTGTTATTTATGGAAAGCTAATCAGTTCTATGTTCAAGCTCTTTACATTATAACATGAAATCAAATTACTGAACTTTTCCATACATAGAAATTTATCTAATTACATTTTTATTCATACTAAATGTTACTACCAGGAATATAAATTTTCTTCCGATAGTATATTTTTATGTTAAGATAAACAAAATATTAATGCAGTATAGTGAAGAATGCTTATGTTGTATGAAATATTTTAAAAAAAGCAGATAAATTTTGTTTTAAAGAACGCGAGAGCATTTTCAAAATTTTGACACGTGATATTATATGAAGATTTTTTTTGTTATTTATGGAAAGCTAATCAGTTCTATGTTCAAGCTCTTTACATTATAACATGAAATCAAATTACTGAACTTTTCCATACATAGAAATTTATCTAATTACATTATTATTCATACTAAATGTTACTATCAGGAATATAAATTTTCTTCCGATAGTATATTTTTATGTTAAGATAAACAAACTATTAATGCAGTATAGTGAAGAATGCTTATGTTGTATGAAATATTTTAAAAAAAGCAGATAAATTTTGTTCTAAAGAACGCGAGAGCATTTTCCAAATTTTGACAGGTGATATCATATGAAGATTTTTTTTGTTATTTATGGAAAGCTAATCAGTTCTATGTTCAAGCTCTTTACATTATAACATGAAATCAAATTACTAAACGTTTCCATACATAGAAATTTATCTAATTACATTTTTATTCATACTAAATGTTACTACCAGGAATATAAATTTTCTTCCGATAGTATATTTTTATGTTAAGATAGACAAACTATTAATGCAGTATAGTGAAGACTGCTTATGTTGTATGAAATATTTTAAAAAAAGCAGATAAATTTTGTTTCAAAGAGCGTTAGAGCATTTTGACAATGTTTACACGTGATATCATATGAAGAAATTATATGATATCTATGAAAAGCTAATCAGTTCTAAGTTCAAGCTATTAATATTCTTCTATCAATATGAAATCAATGAACTGATCATTGCCAAATATAAAAAAATTCTCTTGTTACATATAAGTTTCATACAAATATCCATTAAATAAAATATAATTTTTGAGACCGTTGAATATTTTTCTTTTAACATTGACCAACTTTGAATACAATTTTATGAAGATTCTTGGTGTTGTATAAATAGTTGAAACCAAATTAAAATATCTCTAATTTCCAGGTCGTGAGAGCATTTTTTCAGTTTTAATAGATGAAATCATAAAGAAACATTGGGAAAAAATGAACCGTTGTCTATGGAAAACTAATCAGCTCTAAGTTTATGGACTTAACACATGTGATATCTATATGAAGTCAATCGGACTTATAGTTTGGGCTGCAGAGAGGACACAAAAAAAAAACAACGTAAATGATGAATTCATAGAGAAGAAATCAAAAGTTGTCTATGGAAAACTAATCAGCTCTAGGTCTTTGCACTTTACACATATGATGTTAATATGAAGTCGATCAGACTTATAGTTTGGGCTGTAGAGAGGACACAAAAAAGATAAATGCTACGGCGTACGGCGTACGGCGTACGGCGTACAGCGTATACGCCATACACACAAACACATCACGACGAAACTCATAGTGTGCATTCTCTACATGATACCCATTGAGAAATTGATGTAAAAAAAATACGCTTAAATTTTGCGAAATCATGACTCTCCCCTATTCCATAGTGTGGAGAGTAAAAAATATGTACTTTCCTTGTAAAATTATTTTAAATAAAATCGTTTTTATTTATTTTATTGCAAATTACTAAAGAAACTCCATGGCCTACAAAGTACATTTTAACAATAAACGAATGAGAATGTCGACAATATTTTTAGTTATTTTTATTTTTTGTCAGGTTTGTTTTGAAAATACGAAAATTCAACAAATTTTGAGTTTCATTTGAATCAGGTATAAACCCTTAATATGAGCACTAGATAATTGCCCTTACTAACAAGGAACACCATAGTGTATTGAATATGTCATGTTTTCAGTCATACCAATTAAGATATAGTACCATACCATCACGCCATTTCCCTATTTGGGGTAGGCAGAGAGAACGGAATGCCAGACTCCTCTCTCTTGACAAACATTCCTCGCTTCGTTCACGTCCATACATCGTCTCATACACGCTCTTCTATTATTCTTACTTCTAACATCACCATCTTTCAAAATCCCATTTATGTGATCGTGCCAACTTTTTCTTGGCCGACCTTTACTTTTCGTTCCTCTTTTATCAGCCTTGTATACTTTTTTTGTCAGACGGTCATCACTCATTCTTTCTATGTGGCCGAGCCACCTTAGGGTATTTATTTTCATCTCACTTACGATATTTCTTTTAATCATACATTCTCGTCTAATATCCTCATTTCTTATTCTATCATACATCGTTTTACCACACATTCGTCTTAGTGACTTCATTTCAACCGCGTTAATTCCACTTTCATGCGTCCTCTGCCATGTCCATGTCTCACTAGCATACATTAGTGTCGGTGCGACGATACCATTGTGTACCGCGAGCTTAGCTTGCCTCGAAATAATTGGGTCAGCCATTACCGGTCTTAATGCACCATTCACTCTATTACCTGCCGTTACTCTCCTTTCAATATCTTTATCCAATCTTCCATCACGCTGAAACACGCTTCCTAAGTATAAATATTCATCCAGTTGTTTTAATTGTACATTCTCCACTCGTATCTCGCATAAGATATAGCGTTATAAGTATGTCCTCTAGATAGCACCGCTAGCAGAAAAAATGACAGAAGCCAGTAGAAAGGCCCTTACCATGAAACGATCGTCCTTAAATAATAAAATGATGATCCTCAAAATATAAAATCTTTTCAGATTTAACGAGTATTAATCACCTGGTTCATAATTGCAAACTGCTAATAAAAATGGGGACACGGAAGGAGCCTCCACGTAGATTGAGTTTCGGTTAACTTCGGAAAGCAATCGGGCGTCCCTGGAAACGGCAGAATGCCGGCCAATCCTTCCACCACCGGAGCACCAACCAATATGATGGTGTTCCGGACACGGAAAGTAGAAGAAGTAGCTAATAAAAATTGTAAACAGCTATCCCTAGAACAGGATTTCCTAGTTCGGCAGCAGTAATCTACTTATTGTTGTCATTATAAATATAGTGTGATAAAAGGTAAATAATAAAAATCAATTTATCGATTCCTGATATATGTAGATAGGTACACACCTAATAAATTTAAGTAGCGTCTAGCCCCTGAGTTTCTTTTCTGCATTCTTAGGTTAGGTTTAAGATTGTGTGTAATAAAAATAGCGACTCGCGTGAGCGAGTTGCTTTATAAATTGAATTATAAATTATTATAAATTAAATATATAATATTCTTTTAATTTTTCGCATTTAATATAAAATTTCACAGCTCATTTGACTTAATACTACGAGATCTCAACCAATCAGAGAGCCAACCGGAAACAGAATGCAAACGGGTAGATTCGGATTGTAGACTCTAGTATAAATTTATATATTAAAAAGTTTAGGCACTACGTTTTTAAGTTATGAATAAACGATAGAACGGAGTTTTTAAATGAAATTTCCAGACATCAGATCGTTTTAATAATAAAATTATTATGATGTTGGTACCCATTATTAAAACTTTGAAAATTAATAAAATTATTCCAAAGAGAGAGAGAGAGGATTCAATAAACTCTAAAATGAAATAAGTTCCGAAGAGTTTTGCCAAAATCGGAATATATGCATTCGTGAAAAGCTTGCGAAGAATTCAAATAGGTACCCAAAGTTTTAAACTTGATTTGAATATCTTCTTGACGAATATAGATAATATGTGATTTGATTTATCAGAATTATCAATCGGTTGCCCGAACAAATTAAGTCAATAGAGGCGGATAGGTATATCATTAATATCATAGGTATTTATTTGCACCAGCACGAGGTCAGTAAACGAAGTAAAAATTGACGACAATAACATTGTAAGAAGTACTATTCTATGGAAGAACGTTCTAGAACCGGAGTGGACATTAACCCGGCACTAACAAACTCAACCACCACCCAAAGGGTATAAAAAGCCATGCAACGCTCGGTAACTCATCGTAGTTCTCAACATCTACCGTAAAGAATTATTTATTTTTCTTAGTTGCTCAATTTTTAATCGTGTCTTTTTCTTAATGAATGTAAAAGTTTATAATATATATTCTTCTTCCTGCCCCCCTAGACAACATGCCATTTAAGCTAAGCGTTATATCGCTAAGCGATAGTAAATGTATGGAATTGGTGGATATGACATCACGTGACAGCCACCAATTTCATACATTTCTATCGCTTAGCGATATAAGGCTTAGCTTTAATGACATGTTGTCTAGGGGGGCTGGTCTCTTTCCAACTTATCGTCTGTAAAGACTGTTGGGGTCAGCTCTCCTCGTCCTCAGGCTATACACTCTTCGGTTCTGGGCCGCCTCCGATGTCAATTATTGTCTCATCAATTGGGAACTCCATTGTAAAAGTTTATAAATTGTGAGATATTTTTAATTGTGATTTTTAAATACAAATATCATATGTAATCAAACGTATTTATGTCTCTCTCTCTCTCTCTGTTTGATCCTACACCGCTTGTTTTAACTCTTGTTAAAAATTTTATTTGAAAAAGGGAACATAGTCATCTAGTTTTAATTACTGATTTAACTATCTTATTTTTATTTGGAATTTGCTAATATATTGATCACAGACTAAACTAATGACCTGACTGACTAAAATATTAATTTATTTAACACTTTCTTACACTATCTACATGTGGCAGAATTGCCAAATGAAAATTTCTTTCAATTATCCATAATCATTGTGGATGTCTTCTGCTAGGTGTGCGATTCCATTCGTGCGGTACCCATAGTTCTGGAAGTGAATACTGAGCCTCTATTATTGACAAATTCTTCTTTTCCATCCTTCTATCAAATTTGTTTCGGGGTTGGATCTTCTTTTTTTTTGTCCTTCGTGCCTCTCTATTTCGCACCATTACTTCATCTAGTTGTGCTTTTCTCAACTCATTTTCTATACCTGATGTGTATGTAATCGAATATTTTTATTATTGCATATGCGATGTGTATGTGATTAACAAGCCTGGAATGCTATTCAGTTGACTTTATTTACACACAATTATAATTTACAAATAGGTAGATACAATATACAAAATTAACACGGTGTACGGTGTTTACTCTATCGGGCTAGGCAGGTAAAAGAATGCCAAAGAATACCTGCCGCTTATTCAATATATACGAATGCGTCCGGCTCCGCATTCGGGAAACTCCGTCGACATGAAGATTTATCACAATACCTCTCCGTCTTCTTGTATAGTACAGAATGCTCTGCATGATCTTCATGTGTCATCACATGACCATACCATCTCAATATTGATTCCCTCTTATTGTGATAAAAAATAATAATAAATAATATAGGTAGTTATATAGCGCTATTTAATGATTCAGGATGCTTCCAAGGCGTGAATATTCTGTATTTTTTTGCTCTGCGAAACAAAGCTGTATTCAGTCCTGTAGAGAAATTGCTGTTGCTTTGTGCACTGTGGACATATGGAGACAATCTATTCCACTTTATAGGATCACTCAAAGTAAAGCATTGATCATAGTAAGTCTCTTTGTTGGCCCTTTCCAACTTCTTTAGGGAGTTGTTAAAGTTGTTACTCTATGATCCAGATGACCAGAGTGTCAGATGTCAAACAAATTTTGTAGTCAACTCGTACTTAACTGTTTTTTTTAAATCACATGATCATTGTTTTTTTCGTCATTTAACAAAACAAAGATAAATTTTCAGCCATTCTTTTGGCCCATTAAAGGGTTCTTAATACTGAATAATAAAATGCTTTCGAATGTAAGTTTTTGAATTTGACCCAGGACACTAGGAGACAAAAAATAAATAACCGATAACCGCTGACCGATTCCCAAAATGGAAAACGGTCAAAATATTCAAATGAGTGTCGATTCGGTCCGAGAAATTGATATTTTCAATATTTTTCTCGATTGGCAACCCGAAATATACCCATTGGCACACAATGTTTATTATTTACTGGTTATATAACTGAGAATCATTTTGTATATAACTTCATCGTTGTCACCTTATTTAAATAACATACCAATTTCAATCTATAGGTACAAATTTTAGAAACACATTTACTCATATAAGTGAACCTTACTGTTAGATATTGTTATATCTAATTTTGTATATTTTCTTTTGTTTTATTTCTATGGTTTTCGGTTTTTGAATTTTCTTGCAATTTTTGATTTTTCCTCTCCTGTCATATTCCTCATTCCTTGTCTGGACTCATCTACGGTCGGTGAATGTGCAACGATACGCTGCTTCGGTGGTATATTTCTTCGGTCATTTTGGCACGTGTAATTTCGGAGACATTCAATTCGACGGTCTGTCATTAAATGTCTAACATCGCAGTGAAATCAGTGACAGATTGGGAAAACTTCAGGACAATATCGGTGAGTCTTCGGCTTCCTTCCATATACAGTCCACAATCCTTTCCGTGATGTATTTATATGACACAAGGAAATATATCACACACTTACTTTTAATAATTTATTTGGCGTTTGGTCGCACACATCACGATAAAAATTAAAAATATTTTTTATTTAAATATAAGTATAAATAATATCACTGCAGGGCCCGCACTCATATCCCAGTATCCTTCGAAACACCGTCCTGTTAAGACATATTATCATATTATCACACACCACACGCGTTTGTATCTTAAAATTGTTGATCTTCTACAACTTTACCGCGTGTATGACAAGTAGTGCCACAAGTAACAACCATTGGGTTAAAGGAGAAGACATTGGAAACATAATCAAGTAAGTGATTGTGTTCCGTCAATATCTTTTCCTTCTGCCTTACATTGATTATAACATCAGATGTGTTAATCACATCAGATAAAATCAGATGTGTTTAATTCAAAGACCCCTGCGAAATACATTATTTTTAATTTATAACCGCGTCAACATCAAGATTCTGTAATAGACTGGTTCATCTCTATAGATTATTGGTCTGTGATATGTAGGTACCTATTTCATCTTATCAACAAGTTAAGATACAAAGATATGAAACATTGAAAGGTCGAAGATAAGAGAAAGATATCTTCAAATAATATATACCTATAAATTCAAAAGGTAATTGGATATAGCGTGACTTTTTTCCCCTTCAATAAGAAAATGGCAAGCCGAATAAAAACACAAGATTATGGAATAAAATAAACATGGAAACGGGTATACCAACACAAGAAAAACAAAATAATAATAATAAACATGAAAAATATACTGAGAGGTAAAATAATCCTTATAACATTTTTTATATCCTTGATTCGAAAAATGTAATCGGATATTTCAACCTGTTAAAGGATAATATAACTTTTTTTTGTATGAATTCATCATTCACATATTGATCAGAATTTTCGATAAATCCCGCCATAATATTTTAATGACCTAATACATATATTTATTAAAATTAACAATATTTTTAACTTTGTTTACACCACGTATCTATTGGATTTGCGACCGGTTTCGGAACTAACCGTTCCCTCCTCAGGCAGAATTTCAACTAAACGCAGAATGTGACTGTGTGCTTAAAATAAGGCTATGTATTTGGATATTGTTGGGAGGTCATAAGGGGCGGGTCTTGTGTAGAATGGCTTTGATTGGTAAGATTGAT
This sequence comes from Molanna angustata, assembly GCA_963576475.1. Lineage (NCBI taxonomy): Eukaryota > Metazoa > Arthropoda > Insecta > Trichoptera > Molannidae > Molanna > Molanna angustata. The sequence goes on along the minus strand of OY754985.1, from coordinate 9,102,076 downwards.
GGAAAGGGGAAACATATTTAAAAGCGGGCTGTAAGTTAAATTTAATTTTAATATATATAATATTTAATTTTACTTTATTTATTATATATATTTTATTATTATTTTTTTGAATTAATATTTTTTTTTATTTCAAGTGAATCTATAAATACATATATACCTACATACAGTGGCGACTGGTCTATGGTATTATTGATCATTTTTGGTAGTGCAATTTTTTCCTAAATTATTAGGTATTTAAACCATAAATACAATATTATGGGATATTTAAACAAATGTATTAAAGTCACAGTATTTGTTTTCAAATCATTTTTTAATTCAAAATAAAAACCGCGCCCGATATTGAAGATTGGTAAAAATCAAGTTCAAACAAGGATATGTACACATTTGAATTAGTGACGTTCTCTTTTATAGGTAATATTGTTTTACTGATTTATCAACAGATGTCGTTCAGTTGTATCGCTGCCACCGCGAAGGGAGGTTGTGTTAGTATGCTCACTCGCCGCCACACTCGCCGTTAAGTGATATTATTGTTCCGTGATTTTCTGGTGTTGGAATCGCTCAAGGGAAGTGATTTTTTCTTTATAATCGTATTGTTGTTTGATGTTTTTCTTTCTCATTTCTATGTAAAATTTATTCTTTTTCAGTTATTCTATACCTATATTACTTATTTATCTTTTGATTTTTATTTTGATTTATTTATTCCGTTCGTGGTAACGAATTTTCGTTTATTTATATACATAATATATAGGTGCATTCCTATCTTATTTAACTTTGTTATTCTTTTTGTTAGTGAAATTTTTATTTTTGTTTCGATCTTGTCATAATGGAAGAAATCCATAAACCTCCTGACCCTCCTGACGACATAACAATCCAACCGAATTCCTCTGCCGCAAAACCTAATAAAAGAAGACGCGAAGGAAACGATTTTCCTTCTCCTTCTTCCCCTACTTCCAAGTATCCTGATGTATCTGAAGCTTCTCACGCTAGTCCCTTAAATCTGAAGTACAGCAGTAACTCTCTCCCTCCCTTTTTGGTTTATGTCCAGAATGTGGACAATGATGCTTCTCTGCACCCTATGAAATTCGGCCAAATCCTCTACAAAAACAAAATTGTTAATGTCTCTCCCGGCGGTGTCAAAGCCGAGGGAAGAAACAAGATTTCCGTCTCCTTCACAAACCCCAATGCTGCTAATTCCTTTGTAGATTCTTCAATTCTTACCTCTAATAACCTTAAAGCATATATTCCATCTTTTAAACTTACAAAAATGGGCTTAGTAAGAGGCATCTCCACCGAACTGTCAAATGATGACATTATAGAAAATGTGTCTGTGCCATCCCAATTTGGAAAAATAATCAAAGCCAGACGTTTGAATTATAAAGATTCCTCGTCTGGATCTATCGAATGGAAACCCTCTCAAACGGTTGTTTTGACCTTTGAAGGTCAGACTCTTCCGAAGAACGTCTACCTCTACTATAACTCTTTGCCAGTTGAGCTATATACATTCCCAACAGTTCTTTGTTTCCAATGTTGCCGTTACGGTCACACTAAATCCCAATGCCGTTCTCAGCCTCGATGCTTCAAATGTGGGGAATCCCATTTGGGGGAAACCTGTGCATCAACAAAACCTGTTTGTATTAATTGTTCCGGTGCTCATCCTGCTTCTAGTCTCTTTTGTCCCGAATTTTCGAGACAAAAAAACATTAAACACTCAATGGCCTCCGAAAACATTTCTTACGTAGAAGCGTCAAAATTATACCCAACAAGTAAAATGAGTTACACAGAAGCTACATCGGCTTCTTCCTCCACGCCTATTTCCATTCCTTCACGTAATCAATCCTTTAAAATGACTCTTAAAAACATTCCGAAAGAACAAAGACCTAAAGTTTCTCCACATTTTGACAAAGCCAGTCATGAAAATCTTCTTTCATACACAAATGGCCAAGCTACAATGCCTAGTGACGGCTGCGCCATGCGTTGCAACCCAGAACCTTTCAACAAATCCAACGACCTGACGTCAATCATCCCCATGATAGCCCAAATCCTAATTTCTTTATTTTCTGACATCGATAACTTACCGTCCTACGCTGCCAACTCTCTTCCATTCCTCAACGATCTAGTGCAATATAATGGCTCCACATCCAAAAACAAAGAATAATAACTCAATCTGCATATTACAATGGAACAGCAGAAGTCTAGTTTCGAATAAAATAGACTTTTGCTATATTTTAAAAACATACAATATTAATATTGCTGCGGTATCAGAGACCTGGCTTAAACCAGGATCCGATTTTTTTATCCCCGGTTACACGATTTTACGAGACGATCGATATGATGCTCATGGAGGAGCTGCGTTAATATTTAAATCTTCATTGCCATATAATGTAATAAATATCCCCTCACATTCTAATATCCAAATAGTTGCTGCTAACATAAATAATATAAGTTATATCTCAACTTACTGTCCACCTAACACTTTTTTTGATCCTAACTACTGGAATTTATTGATATCATTATGTTCCTCTCAAATATTTATATTAGGTGACTTTAATGCCCACTCGCCTTCCTGGGGATGTGTTTCTCAAGACAGTTCAGGCGACTCAATTTTGACGTTTTGCGATGATAATAATATGTGTATCTTGAACAATGGCTCACCAACTAGATTTACTTCACCATCACAAAATCAAAGTGCAGTTGACCTTTCCTTGTGTTCTACCAATCTTGCTACCTCCACTTCCTGGACCGTCATGGATGACACCTTTTCTAGTGACCATTTCCCAATAATTCTAAACTATTCTCCTAGTCCATCGTTTTCAACAACATATACAAAAGTCAGTAAATTCAAATTGAATTTAGCAGATTGGTATAACTTCCATAAAATCTTAGAAGAATCCGTTAGCACTCTTCCACCTCTTATGTTTCCAGCGGATTTAAATACAATTTTCTCTAAACTATTATCAGTTATTAAATCAGCTGCCGAGTCTTGCATTCCAAAAACAAAAAAATCGAAAAAATCTAAAACTCTCCCGCCATGGTGGGACGACGAATGCTCAGAACTCATTCTAGAGAGAAAAAAAGCCATGAAAAAATACAGGAAAAATATGTCACTGTCCAATTTTCTTAATGCAAAAAATATTCAAGCATTAACTAAGAAAACTTTAAGAAAAAAAAAACGTCAAGGCTGGTATGACTTCTGTAATTCCCTTTCTCCAGAATCTTCTTCTTCTCAAATCTGGAATAAAATTCATAGATTTCGTGCATCATATTCTCCTACATATACTAACTCCCAGGATGACTGGATAATGTCATTTACCGATAATTTGGCCCCTGCCTACGTTCCAAGCTTTGAAGAGGTATGCAACTCTTCTCATAATTCACAGCCCGCCTCCTGGCTAACCTCTCCATTTAAAATAGAAGAATTATTAATTCAAATTCAGTCATTATGTAATACGGCTCCAGGAGTGGATGGTATTTCAAATATATTTTTTCAAAAATTTCCTGCTAATCTTCTGTCATACCTTTTAGATATGTACAACCTAATTTTACAAATAGGATTCGTACCTTCAGAATGGAAGACCCAGATAGTTATTCCAATTTTGAAACCGGGTAAAGATGCAAAACTTGGTTCTTCCTATAGACCTATTGCACTTTCATCTTGTTTCTTAAAATTATTAGAGCGTATGTTGAAAAAACGATTAGATTGGTATATAGAACATAATAACCTTCTTTCGACTTCACAATTTGGTTTCCGAAAATCAAAATCTTGTCTTGATAACCTGAGTATTTTAACAACTGACATTCGGACTGCTTTCTCTAAACAAGAATCTACTGCAGCAGCCTTTTTAGATATATCTGGCGCATATGATAACGTTCAGCTTCCTGTACTGAAAAATAAATTATCTACAATAGGTATTCCGGATCAACTGTGTCGTCTCATTCATAACATATTTTCCGAACGCACTATTAATATCAATAGAAATAATATAAATATATCAAGAACCATATGGAAAGGATTACCTCAGGGCTCCGTATTAAGTCCTATTTTATTTAATGTCTACTGTTCAGATCTCGAATCGAAACTCCCTGATAAGGTTTCCTTTGTTAATTATGCTGACGATATTAGCATATATGTTTCAAATAAATTTATTGATATATCCGTAAAAGATTTAACTATGGCTATCAAAATAATAAACAAATGGGCTCTTAAAAATGGTCTCCAGGTTTCCCCTCAAAAAAGTAAGGTTGTAATTTTTACTCGTAAACACAAAACTCCCACAGTAAACATAATTATTGACAATATTCAAATTCCTGTGTTAAATCAAGTTAAATTTCTGGGCTTAATTTTAGACAGAAAAATGTCATGGAAACCTCACATTGAGCATGCTATTGCCAAATGCGAAAGAAATTTAAACCCTCTTCGAGCCGTTTCCCGAGTGTGGTGGGGTTCTCACCCATCATGCATGAAAATCCTTTACAATTCTCTGGTTCGTGGTGTCCTTGATTTTGGTAGCTTTCTTTGGGACCCGATCCCTTCATTTCTTCAACTTAAACTTGAAAGAATTCAATCAAAGGGCCTGAGACTGGTTCTCGGCGCTATGCGTTCAACACCCATTAATGCTCTTCAAGTGGAGGCACTAGACATGCCTCTTAATCTTCGTAGAGAATTATTGGCAGTCAAATTTCTCACAAAGCGGATAAATATTAATACACACCCCATCATGCGTAAACTATCATCTTTGCTATCTCTATGTCAATCCACTAGATTCTGGGCCAAAAAACCATATCCTCACTTATGCTCAGCATATTTAAAGCTCCGTGATAGAATAACCGATTCTCCTAACTATTCTTGCCTGCCATACTACCAAACTCCCTTTAAGGTTAATTTCATTATTCCCAATATAATTGAAAATATTGGCATCAACAAATCGACTCAATTACCCCCCCACACCATTAACAAAATCTTCAATAACATAGTAAATTCTAAATGGCCGTCACATCTTAAAATTTATACTGATGGGTCAAAAATGTATCCAAATGGACCAAGTGGCTCCGCAGTGTACATTCCTTCCTTAAATACTGAACTTCTCTTTAAGCTTCCCCCTGGGTCATCTGTCTATTCAGCGGAGTGTTTGGCGATAAGAGAAGCATTAAAACTTCTAGACTCTCTTCCCCATTCAAAAATTCTGATCCTTTCTGATTGCTTAAGTTCCCTCAAATCCTTATCCAACGATCTCTCTAAATTTCCAGACAACGAACTACTTTGCTCTATCAGATATCTCATGTGTAGTCTTATAGAAAAAGACTATGAAATTATACTAGCATGGATCCCTTCCCACGTAGGTATAAATGGGAACGAGATCGCGGATAAATTAGCAAAACAAGCCTCCAGTTCTGATGCCTCTTATTTTAACAATTCCCTTTCCATCCAAGACACAATTCGTTCTCATTGTAACATTGCCAAAAATAAATGGCAAGACCTGTGGAAAATAACTTCTGAAACCAAAGGAACATACTACTATAATATCCAATTAAACATTCCATCTTTTCCATGGTTTCATAAAAAAAAAATGTCCAAAAGAGAGATCTCTAATATCTCGAGAATGAGATTGGGTCATTGCTCAATTGCCTCTCACCTTTATAAAATAAATATAAAAGAAAACCCTTCTTGTGCATGCGGGGCAGAATTGGAATCACTCGATCACGTGTTCTTTGAATGCCCGATGCACTACGAATATGACATCTATCCCAACTTAAAAGTCCCTCTACCAGTCAACATGTCGCATCTCTTATCACTAAACTCTCTTGCTATTTATTCCGCAATATCCAAATTTATCCTTATCAATTGTATTAATCTGTAAATCGTAACATTCAATAACTTATTTTTTATCTTTTCTTCCATTTGGCACAAATCACTCTTATAAGGGTGGGTTGCCTAATATTTAAAAAAAAAAAAAAAAAAACAGATGTCGTTAAGACAAATGTATGGAAGTATTATTCATACAATTTTCGTCTCAATCAAGTATAAATATACGAAGTAATTAGGTCTAAAGTTGTGTGTCAATATGTGACACTCGTATTTTATGCGCGGAATCGGCTGTATGTCATGTATACGTGATACTCATCTCTTTCAATACGAATGGCTAATGAATTAGAGAGCGAGATAGAGGTATACATACTAATTACATCTAAGATATGATAAGCTCAGTGCAGCGCACGAGCCTACACGAGTCTGCCTTATGAGTTCAGTACAAGTATCGCTATTTTATCTGCCAGAGGACTATCTCTTTCTCTTCATACATAGGTACGCTGTATTAAAAAGAAATCAATTTTGGTGCGATATTTATATTGCACACCATACATTACATCATAATGATAATATTTGTATTGCGGTAGATTTCATTATATGATGTTGATTGCAAGGGTATATTATATAATAATCAATTGGTTTAGAAAAATAACAGTAATAAATTAAAGCGTAATGATATATTAAAAACATATTTAAATATTAATTTTTAGAATATACCATTTAAAAATTGGTAGTGCAATTGAACCAACGCACTTCATATAGAGTCGCCGCTGCCTACATACATACATACAAATAAATTTCCAAAATATTATGGTGAGGATAGACTAAAGTACCTACTAATTCGATTCTTTTCTCTAAAATCTACTACTCCCTTAGACCCCATTAGATTTAGAAGTATATCTGATTAGTGCTTCTTATTTTTTTGTAAATGTCAAATATTTTAAAGCGACCCCAAGCGCAGGAAACTTAAAACTTGATATTATTATTTTCAAATTGCTAAAAAAGCACATCACTTTCATAAAATAGCATTGATGAATAATCAAGTTTTCACAACAAAATACCTTGTGGAGTGACTTGGGAGTGAGGAGTATACCGTTGGCCCCAACCCATTCGTTTTCAACACAGACACGCAAGATTTGTCTGAAAAATAATCTGTTTTGTGATGTAAAATTTTTTGGGCGTGAATTTTTGACAAAACACCTAATTTACGGCATTCAATTTACGACGCTCTATTTTTCGAAATGAAACGGCGATCGAAATTTCGGCGATGAGTTTTCGGAGGAAAAATCTTCGATCAATTTTCGTTTACAAATGTTTTATGTTCCACATAAAATGAGTCGAATCTGTCGGTGGTATAAATAAAATCGTAGATAAATACCGTGGGCAATATTTATTCCCATTTTTTCCCCCGCGCGACTTCGCTTTCCAATCATGTCACGTTCCCCAAATCGCAGATAATACATACGATAAACGATTTAATGTACGTGGTGTCTGAATATTCTCCTTAATCCTATATATTTAGGTACCTACATTCCTACATATTATCATATATGTAGGAATGTATATATATTTATATATCTTAAGTATACGAAACGAGTGGGTTGTGGCCAACGCTTAACTCCTCACTAATGTAACTTAACTCCTCAGGAGGCAAGCCCCTCTGGCTTCCCTCTTCAATCAGCAGTTTCAATATCTTCCCACTATAGGTAGGTACCCGATATACATATTCATACTAACAAGTCACTCCATAAAGTATTCAAATTATACATGGAATAATTTCAGCATTTTCATGAAATGAGTTTGTTAATTTTGATAATAAAAATTTAACGATTTGATAATAAAAATTTCAAATATTAAGATTCCTGATCTTGGGGTCACATTGAAATATTTGATCGTTAAAAAAATGAGAAGCACTATTCAGATATCCTTCATAATCTAATGGGGTCTAAGCGAGTATAAGATGTACATATTTGCAAAATTTGAAAATAATCGAATGAGTACGTACTTGAGTCTATAATTGATAAAGTAAAATGAACACGCCGTACATAGCAGATAGCACACAGCACAAATCACACAGATATAATATTGTGATGAAACTTTCAGAATAAAATTTATGCATCATACTAGTTGATAATCTGCAATAAAAAAATAGTCTTAAAAATTGCGAAATCATAACTCCCCACTATATCCCCTTGGGTTAGTGAGGAGTAAAGATACTTATTTAATCAAACGTGGTATTAAGATTTATTTAACCTCCGTTGCATCTTACGCTTACCTTTAACTATAACTTCTATTTTCTTTCAGAAGAAAAGCAACTGTTCTGTATCAAAACACTAGAGCTTAGTAAACGCACAGGCATATTACAAATTTCAATGGAGCTGTGAAAGTTGACATTAAACGCGTTTAATATTAAACATAAAAAAATAATACATAGTATATATAATCACGAAAGTAGGTAAAAATATGTTGATATTATTTTATGAAACAAAAAGAAAAAAAACAACTGACCAATACATAGGTATATCCATTCAACAACAACACCCAAAATGCAGAACAAAAATGGAGAAAAATTCTATACACAGGACCTATTTCTATAAAAATAAAAAATACATTGCTAACTAACATCAAAGCTGCATTTTACAGCAATAACAACATCAGTAGATCATTTTTAAATTCCAAAACTAAAAAAAAATCTCAAAGAAAAAAGTGGAGTTTATAGAATGATGAATGTAACGAACACTATATACATAGGACAGACCTCACGCAACCTAACAATATAAGAATTAACTAACACAGAAGATGCTTAAACAACAATAATTTCTCAAAAATGCTAACCACATTATCCAAACTAATCACTCATTCAATAACCACAAACTAAAACTATTACACGAAACACTACATAAAGGATACCGACTTAACAACTACGAAACACTCGAAATACATAAACACATAAATTCCGGCATAAAATTTATAAATAACCATACATTTCATAACACTTCTCAAATACTTAATAATATATATATTCCACATCAAAAACAAAAACACTAAACAATAGTCCCCTCCCCCCACTAACCCAACCAAGCCTCAACCGCCACCTCCCTCGCTTCACAGACAGATACACACAAATTCAACATGTTAGTCTCGACACGCTGGTCGATGGAAGGACAGTGCTTCCGAAACATGTCGCGAAGTGACTCAAAAAACAAGTGGTTTATAGCTAATTTATAACTGAAATATGTAATTATAAAACATTCATCAAGCCGGTCCTCGCGTATGCTTCCGAAACCTGGGTGATGACTTAACAAACGGCTTTTGAGAGAAGGATCCTTCGAACGATCTACGGGCCAATAAAAGAGAATAATGGTTGGCGTCGTCGATACAACAGGGAACAATACGAAACCTACGAAGAGCGCGATTTGATCAGTTCCATCAAGATAGGGCGCTTAAGATGGGCTGGTCAGATAATCCGAATGGACGACGACAACCCCACAAAAAGCCTCACACTCTCTGTGCCACAACTTGTCTTGTCTTTGGCACCCCCGGTCTTAGGCTTTTTCTTGCATACTCCCAGACTCAAAGACTTGCTCATCACTATTCCGAACTTTTAGTTTGTGATGTAAAAAAAATAAAATTTCGGCTACATACAAACAAACACATCATGTAGAAAATCAAATTATGCACTCTCTTCATGATACCTTTTGCAAAATTGATGTAAATGAGTCGATGGTAGAGCGGTTAGCGCGCTGGGCTAGTACCTAATCCAGTGGTTGCGAATTTGAATCCTGCCTCGACCGATTTCGTTCACCTATAGCACAAGCATTTATTTGCTTATTTTAGGGAACGTAGGAAGATGTATTTGTACTAGTTTAACAAGGACATATTCATTTCTTTTATAAAAAATAAAAAAATGTGATTTAATATGGCGCAATCATTGATCTACTACTTATTTCCTAACAATTTGACGAATTTTTCTTAGTTATAAATTAAAATTAAAGAAAAAGACACGTTTAACTTTAGCGATGTCAATTAATAATGTGAAACTATCAAGTATGCAACGTGCTTAATTAGTTAACGTGCTTTATCTATACAGCACGACCTCTTTTGTGATGTAACTAAAGGAATGTTTTTAATATATGCGACTTAATATTTACTTTGTAGCCATACATTTACATGTTTATATTAGTATAATATAATATTATCATAATGTAGGTATATAGATACTACGTCTTTCTTCTGTGATGTTATTAAATAAAATTACTCCATACGACCCCAAGGGGATAAAGTGGGTAGTGAAGAATTCTTTATTTTTAAGGTTTATTTATTTTATTGCTGATTATCAACTAGTATCATGCTGAGATTTTATTCTTAAAGTGTCATCACAATGTATCTGTGTATGTGCTGTGTACTATATGCTATGAACTAGGTAATGTACCGCATGTTTATTCTACTTTATCGATTATACATAGACTCAAGTAGGTACCTACTCATTCTTTTCAAATTTGCACATAATATCTAAACCTCGCTAAGACCCAATTACATTTTGAAGGATATCTGAAGAGTTCATCTCAATTTTTTATAAAAGTCAAATAATTCTTAGTGACCTCAAGCTCAAGAAACTTAGAAAAACTAGTAAGGCACACCATTTTCATTAAATCGCATTGAAGAATTATCAAGTTAAGAAATTTAAATCAAAAATAATTTAACAAACTATTTTATAGATTTTGATTTTGTGATAAACAGTATTGATGACGTTTCTAAGATTTCTACAGTAATCTATGATGTTGAATTGTAAATAATCAATGTATGTGAAGAATCTAGTAGATCAGAATACACTTCTAATGATTTATATATTTAAAAAATAAATATATGAAGTAATCTAATATAATATTATATGATGTGATATAATATAAATGTAATTTGATGGAATATAATATAATAGAATGTAATACAGTATACTATAATGCAATGTCATTAAATGTAATACCGATAATGTTATGCAATATAAAATGATGATATTATATAATATTATAAGGTTATATGGGTTATATGATAAAATATTATAAACCTAGTTTTTTATACCCGGCGTCGCTCGAGAAGGTTAATATGAAGCAATATTAACCTTCGTTCGTTCACCTATAGCACAAGCATTTATGCTTATTTTAGGGAACGTAGGAAGATGTATACATATGTACTTGTTTAACAAGGACATATTCATTTTTTTATTACAAAAAAAAAATATGCCAACGTATCAAGAAAATTGTTTTCGTAATTTTGAACTGTTTATTTGTTATGATAAATTCAGAATGAGTAATTATGGAAACAAAAAAAAATGAAAAATCAACAAAGTTAGATATATGTATGAGGTAAGTACCTACCTATACCAAAGTTCTATAAATTTGTATTTGATTCATAGCAAATTCCCCTATCAGTAGGTTGGTTTATTTGAAAATTGTATTCTTTGTAACCATGGAAACGAAAGTAAACAGAATAGGTACGTCGAATATTTTAGTAGGTACTTTTTGTTTCCGGTAGATTCTGCTAGTTGTTACATTGTTCAATCTATTTGTTCATATATAAAATGGCAAATTTCCTAATAAATTTTTTACATTTTATAAATACGAAAAACATTAAAATTAAATAAAGTTATCCCAATGTTTTTCACTCAAACGCTAAGGTATACTTGCAAATATATGTTATTCGTGTAAAAACGCACTGAATTGAAATTAGCAAATATTTGCATACGAAAAAGAACATATTTTGACGTTTCATTCGTGACAAAATTCGTAGGAAAATAACGAAAAAATTAAAAATAATATAATAAGACATTATAAATGTCTATTTTTAATTTTCCTAGGTTACTCACTGATCGCAAAGGAAACGGTATTCAGAATATTTAACCTTTAAAGTTTTCTAGTTGTTGATTGAAAACTAAAAAAATACCTATATACATACATAATATAACTTTCTTAAATATTATGGTGCGTTTTATACTCTTATAATATAGACCCCCAACATGGGAAGGTACCTACTCGCCTACCTAACGGGGGACACTATAATGTTCATGTGTTATGTAACTCAATTGTTAATGAATAAATAAATAAATTCATACCATGAAAATGCAGAAAATGTTCTATATAAAATTTGAATAATTTGTGGAATTACTTGGTAGTGAGGAGTGTAGCGTTGGCCACAACCCACTAGTTTTATAAAGGAATCAAGGTTATAAGACATGTAAGGGAAATTTCATTAGTAGGTTAAAATGGTCCCTTTGCAGAGTGTAATTTTGATATGCAAATTCATAGATTATTATTTGATTCAAGTATAAACAAGTCCATCTAGAAATTTCATCAAAGAATAATATTCATATTAGGAAGGGAAACATTAGTTATTTTGATTGCATTTAATATTGTTTGTGATTCTGCATTATATATGTGTATTTGAAAAGGATTCAACCCCCAAAATAACACATAAGTGCCTTTTAATCATTCGCGATTCAGTTATGTAACTGACTAAATGTATAACTTTGCAGTCGGTTAAATGTATAGGTAAGCATAATACTTAGATTCGAATCAAACAATATTTTTTTTTCAAGACTCGTATAAGAACTGGACGTCAAAAGTTCTGGGTGGTGCATGCATGTATGTCGGATATGCTCTATGCATCCGCATGTACTAGTACCTCATGAACTTCTACTGAATTTACTTTACAACATATCAGAATATTTTCTTTGGTTACTATACATACTATTGCCATAGACGGTTGGATCTCATGTGTTACATGCAACTAGTTTAATTGAATTTCTTCTTAATTTATTTTTAAACTAATCCATTTTAAAACTTGAGAATCCAGATAGCTTTCCTGACACGGTGATGTATTTATTTAGTCCAGGATTTAGTAATCCCAAACAGCATTTCGCCATTTTGATTGCACCGTGTTGTGTGTCTCGGAAGGTTTAATTTATAGCTAATTTCTGTAGCTTTCCATTCAGATCTTGACAGTTGACATCCTAGTCCGCGGTATCTTACTTGGCTCCGAAGTAAAAACTTACATTCAAGCTGGCTTTGTTACAACAACTGTTGTATTTGTTGCTGTTGAAGATAATTAAATTCCAAAATACTCTATAGCAATTACAATGATGGTTTTTCGCTATTTATTTATTTATTTAAATTAAGGGGAATCATACAGCGATTTCCAAAATACAAAAGACAACAATGGTTGTTAAATATTTGCCAAAATAGTTCCTCATCATCATACATTATACCTACTATACGTAATATTAAAATTGAAATAAAACATCTTTTTTATATAATGTTTTGGTTGATTTTGATTCCATAGGTATATACATCTTTTTTATGTTTGCTTACTTCTATTGTTTTTTTTTATTTTTGAATTTACTGTTTTTTTAATTTTTGATTTTACTGTTTTGGTTTATTTTGAGGTTTATTTATTTTTATTTTATTTTTATTTTATTTCAATTTACGGTTTGATAACCTTTTACACATACAAGTATACATAATATATTAAAAAAAAACAGAATTAAAAAAAAACAAATAAATATATAAAATGAAAATAAAAAATTAATAACAATATAAAAAAGGTGAAAACATGTAAGAATATGTAAAATATAATGAAAAACATTTAAAAAAATATGTAAAAAAAAACATGCGAAAAACATTCAAAAATATGTAAAAAAAAATAAACAAAAAACATGTAAAAATATGTAAAAAAAATAAACAAAAAACATGTAAAAAATAATGAAAATCATGTAACAAATATGTAAAAAATATGTAAAAAATAAACAAAAAACGCAAACAAAAAAAATTTTATATATGTAAAAAATATGTAAAAAACATGTAAAAAATAATGCAAAAACACGTAAAAAAATAAACAAAAAACATGAAAAAACTAAACAAAAATCATTTAAAAAATATGTAAAAAAAAAAATATGAAAAACATGTATAAAACATGTAAAAAAAAAAATATGCAAAAAAAATAACAAAAAGCATGCAAAAATATGTAAATAAACAATGAAGAACATGTAAAAAATATGAAAAAAAGTAAACATACATGCAAAAATTAATACAGGAAAAAAGAAATGTGAAAAGTAGTTTAAAAACCAACAAAATAATCTAATGTTTGGTCTCATTAACAAGTGCAGTGTATAGGCAACTTCTATAGATACCGATCGAGTCATTAAATATATCTGTGTATTGTGCATACTGGTTCCCCAAACTATGCAGTCTTTGCAAGGTTGAATTAGCCCGGTATACGCTAGTGTTAGTGTGACAATAAAATGGCGCGGTACTGCGTGTGACCAGGGACGGCACCCGCAAATTTATAGCACTGAGCATGTAAGGGGTGTCAGTATGCGAGTTTAATATTTTAAATAAAAATAACAGATCTGCTAAAATTCTTCTCTGTGACAGTGGCAATAAATTGGTTAGCTTCATAAGACTGTAATCATCAATCATATATCATCAATCGGTATTCCAAGTTTAAAATTAATAAACCTAAGAAATTTTCTCTGAACTTTTTCCAAAGTATTAATATGAATAGAATAACAAGGAGACCAAACAGTGGAATTATATTCAAGGTTTATTAATTATATTCAATATATTAATTATATTCAAGGTTCAAGTGGAATTATATTCAAGGTTTATCTTTTTTATGTTTGCTTAATTCTATTTTTTTTAATTTTTTGTCTTACTGTTTAGGTTTAAGTTTTTTTGCCAAGTGAATACCAAATTGTATTTATTTTCTTATTCTATATTATATTTTTATCATCAATATGTGTTTTTATCTATGTATGTCAAAGGCATTTTATGCCGTTTATAAATAAATAAATAAATAAAATAAATAAATAAATAAAAATCAAAGTAAGCTATAATATAATATTATGGTTGTGTAGTCCACGGTCTCTATGTAGGTCCTATGTAAGTGGTTTTGTCGTGTACATATGTTGTTATGAATTGAACATTTGCTGACAATAGTTGATCCTTCTATATAACCACGTATTATATGTATTGTAAGTTTTGGTCTTGGGTTTTCTATTGAGTGTATATATGTTCTTTATATCTTTTGCAACTAAATTTAGGATCTTTAGAGCCAAGCATTGATATTATCTTTGTCCGTATGTATGGTTAGTCTTTGGATACATACATATTTTCAAACAGTTTCGTTTACCTACAATAAATCGTTGTACTTTAACTAGGACGGAGATATTGATATTGTATTAATTTCTAAACCAGTCTTTTAAAATAGCTCACTCGTGTTTGAATGAAAGTGATTAAATTTTTCAATATTATTATTCGTTTCAATATGAAAACCAAACATTATGACACAATGCTCATTATTGATGGCGAAATTCTTAACTCTAAAGACATCAAGCCACCAGCTTCACCAACACTTGTTGACCAAACGTTCGTAGAATTGAAACTATTATTCGAATGAGATTCTCATTGTTATCTCAAGCTATTATTCTTACCAACTAGCATGTAAGTGACAGCCCAAACGAACCTGCCATTTGGGATTCAATCTCAAATTCGATGGCCGAATGATAAAGTGGAACTTTCACAAGTATGTAGGTGGGTTACGCAGAACTTTCACAAGTGGGTACTCATTAAATCACTTCTTCTCCTTGAGACGTGGCATTACCGACAAGTGAGGAGTGATTATGAGTGTCGGTACTCAAGGGCCCCCCTTGAGGTTTCGAAATACTCAAGGAGACATGAAAAGGTATAATTATTGTGAATCAGAGAAGCGTCGAAAAATCAAATTTGCGTTTGGGGAGATTCAAATAAACGTTATTATATATATCTTACATACCTACCTATGTACATGACGAAGTAATTCAATTTATTTATGAAAATACTGTGTACCAAAGCACCAAAGAGAGCTAAAAATGAAATATTTAGTGATGTTTAGAGAAATATTAATTGTTGCATGTAACAGATGAGATCCAACTGTCGATGGCAATAGTATTTATAGTTGAAAAATACGTAGGTACCAAACAATTGACACTTAAACACAAATTAGTAGAATATTTAAAGATATTTTGTTTTCTACACAAAAAATGTAGGTAGGTATGTATGTATGTATGTATGTCAGGATAGGACAGTATGGAGGTCAGTCTGTTTTCCCTACCCAAAACAGCACGATGGTATGTGTGTATTTTTAGAGTTATGTGTAAGGAAACAATTCCTCAGATTTTTTTTGAAAGCGGGAAGTTTCAATTAAATTTAAATAAAATAATATTAAAATTTCGGCAGTACCTAACCTTTTCAAAACATCTGCGAACTAAACATTAATGAATAACAAACGGGATCTTAAAAATAACATTGTTGATAACCTCTTGACTGCAATAAAAATTAAAAATTTCAGTAGAAAGTTTATGAAAGTTTTGTAAACCTATATCTATATATTATGAAATATCGGGCTCTGTAAATTGAGCGGATCAAAAGTTATAAGGGGAGGACGCACACACAGACACACTTAATGTTCTACTCCGAATTCTGAGTAAATATAACATATTATGTGCTGCGAAGCCTCTTAGTTGGAGTTTTTTTACTTCAAAGTTGGAAAAACGGTAAAAAATATAGATCCTGCATACAAAACTCGCGTATGTTGGTTTAATACTACCTAATCTTCGAAAACGCCCAATCGATTTCAATGAAAAACTCAAACCAACACGTGATGGACCAAAGAGTCAGGAGAACTCTAAAACCTCACAGATACTGCACTTAGAGTGCCAGAGAGAGCTGATTACCCGCATACCTATCACTGGTTACCCCACATTGTGGGATATGAGCGGTGTGGGATAAATTAATATGATCGCCAAAAAATAGTGTTGCCAAGAACTTATGTTTTTTTTTCTTGTTTAATTTTTATTTCAAATTTATTTAACTGTACAAAATAGGTTCACAAAAGAATCACAATAATACACTACCGTTTCTAAGAAAATTTCAGAGCAGTTAAGGTACAGGAATTTTGTTTGTGAAAAGGGAAAAATTCGAATGTATTTTTAATACAATTATTTTTATCCTTCAACGCCGTTCCACGGTGTCTAACAACAAAGAAAAAGGGGACAAGTGAAAATAATAATTGTATTGTTTGATAATATGAAAGAAAACAACGACATGAATATTATCGCGATTGTAATAAATTATAATGAATTCCTCTAGGAATATTTTAACAATTCAATTCTCTTTCATAACAATGCGAATATAATTTATAATCATTACCTAAAAGAAATAAAAAATAAAGGTACCCACAAATGAATTTCTAAAGACGTTTTATTATTTATTCCATGTAAAAAAACATAGGCTGGGCTGTCCGTGTATGAAGAATATTATTTTTTTTAAATATACTAGTTGCATGTAACACATGAGATCCAACTGTCGATAGCGATAGTATGTATAGTTGAAGAATAAGTACCAAACTATAAACCCATAAATCCAAATTGTAAAATCCAACACATGTAGGTATGTATGTTAAGATAGGGTAGTATGGAGGTCAGTCCTTTTTTTCCTACCCGGAATATGAAAACAGCATGATGGCATGTACAAATGTATGTTTAGATATTAAGTACCAAACTATTAAGTCTTCTTAGATATTGTGTATAGGCGACTGCCATACAAATTGTATGAAGCGATGTCGTCACTAAATTTAATTTTTATAAAAATTGTTAAATAAATTGAGACGTACTGCTACAATGTTCATATTTATATAGAAAATTAAATTATCTAGTTGGGGTGTTTCAGCTGTTTTCGATATTTTTAAAAACTTTTTATTATAAAAGAAATATTTTTTTAATAAAAAATAGGATATTTTATTTTCTATACAACACATGTAGGTATGTATGTCAAGATATTTTGTATTTGTCTATGTTTATACCAATTTTCAGCGTTCTAGCTTTTATGCTTTCTGAGATATATGGAAAAATAAACCAAAAATTTTAAAGTTGATAACCCCTGACTGAAACAAAAATTCAAAATTATGAGTATAAAAGTTTTGTATGCTTATAACTTAACTTTAGTATATTCTGAAATTTTGGGCTCTGTTAATTGAGCTGATCAAAAGTTATAAAGGGGGGACACAGACACACACACAAACACACGAAATGTTCTATCCCGAATTCTGAGTAAATCCGTATGATGAACATATATGCTGCGAAGCCTCTTAATTGGTGTTTTTTGACTTCAAAGTTGGAATTGCCGTGAAAAAAGTCCACTACGCCATACAAAATGTTCCTTCATACACGCATTTTGGATTTAAACTGCCTCTTCCTTCAATAGAATTTCATTCTCTTCGACGAACGAATCGACAGTTGGATTAGCGTAAGCATCTCAAAAATTCCAAATGCTTCGATTGTACATAACTGCATTTTTTATTTTCAGATTCATACAGGTAGGTACTAATGGCCCTCTACCGATACTTGAAGCTGGGTCCTTGTAGGATGTTTTTTTATGGAAAATTGAATTATTTCGGATGTTTGCATTTTTTTGATTTCTCCAAACAAAATAATTAACGATTTATTGCGGGTAGAGAATTTTACTATACTTACTTACTTGCTTTCCGTGTCCGGATTCATCAAATAAAGAACTTCCAGTAGTTGGCCACATGTACGGCCCTGTCATTTGCGGCAATTAGGTCCTCCCGCGCGCATGTCTCTCCGACTTTCGGATATATCATAAGGTGTTGGTGGTCCTGTATGTCCCCGCACTCGCAGGTATCGTCCTTGTAGCCCCATTTTTTGAGGTAAGTATTGCAGCGCGACACCCCAGTTCTCAATCTATTTAGTGCTCTCCATGTGGGGTATGGCAGGTTGTGTCCAGCGGCCATCTCTTCCTTCGGTTTGACATGCGCGCGGTCAGCGAAACTTTCTTGCCACAGCTCAATCCGGCGCGCCTCTGGCGGGCCAGGCAGCGCGGCTGTTGTTGCACAAAGCCCCTTCTTGACTTCAGCCGGGATTGTCGGGCCTCACGGCCGTACATGGGATGTCTTTGGTCGAGAAGTTGCTTCATTCGCTCCGTCTCAGCTGCGACCTGTCTTCTGATTGTGGGAGGGGCGATACCCACGATTGGGTAGATCTCGCTGATTGATGTCGGCTTAAGGCATCCGGTCACGGTGCGAACCGCATCGTTCACGGCCACGTCAACATTCCTCGCATGCACGGAGTTGTACCATACAGGTGCAGCGTATTCTGCCGCCGAGAAGCACAGCGCTACACAGTTTCACATATCTCACAATAGTTAATTACCATTGTATTTCGAAGTATATTAAACGAGTAAGTTACATTCTTGTTTCATCTTTCAATCTCTGTCATCAATATCTACCTGAGTTTCATTCTGTATTTTATTATCTCTTATATACGGTATTACATTTGCTTGATCGATCTATCTGTGTGCCTGGCTGTCGGGAGACTCCAACAGGCGGTATACAGGTTCAATTCCGGCAGGTGTGGTATCGTTTAGTTGTATGTAACCAAAGGCGGACACACAGGTTCTATACCTACACGTCCAGCAGACCGGCATTACCACCATCTATCTGTCGCGGCTCACGTCGACAGGTTTGCATATCAGCTCTGGCTGGTGAGCAAACACTTCCAACCCAAGTGGCAACTTTGACCATGCTGGTGAGCCTACATACTGCTAAACAACCAACCACAGAGTGAAGGTCAGTGTTGTATAAACACCATGGGAAAAGATAGGTGCAGTTAAGTTCTAATTTTTCTGAGATTTTCACTTGTTAACGTAACTTATTTACGAATTAATTCAAACAACAACGTCGAGAATTAGAATCGGATTAAGAAAAGGAATGAAAAATAATACCTTAAACATAAATTCATTGCATTTACGATCGTAAACCATATATAAAATAGTACCTCCTTATCTTCTTTCCTCTCACATGGAGTGGAGGAAAAATCGTGGGAATAAGAGTGGTAGAAAGAAATTGGAGGACGCAGAAAGAAAGTTTTTCCTCAAAGATCCATAGGATATCCATATTGCATAGTTTAGTTGATTGAACTAGAAAAGAAAACCTCGCATTAACATTCACTATCAACACGCCGGTCGATGGAAGGACACATCGCAAATAGCAAATTACATATGACAAAAATGGTTTATTTTACGACTATGTGACTACAATTTTTCTAGAGATATAGAATTCAGAGAGAAATAGAATTGATGCCTGTAGATTGATCTTAAGCAGCCCATTCACGATCGTGTCATTCGGCGTCGCTCCATATGGACCGGCTCCATTTGGAGCATTGTAAAATTTTCATCAAACTCACGGGCGCGTCATCGAGCCATCAAAATTATTATACACAAGCGGTCGGCGCTTTCGCATTATTAATTTCTATTTTTTTTAAAAAATGAGTTATAATTCAGATGATGAGTTTTATACAACTGCTAAAACGGTTTGTTTATATATGAAAAGAAAAAACCAAAGAGAAAATGTTGTATTTTCGCATTCACGATAGTGTCAAACAGTTCGGCGAATTGAGATGGCGCAATGTACCGCAGGTTTTCACACTCACGAGCATGCCGTACAGACTGGATGCGCCGCGCCGTTTGTCGCGGTACTATGGAGTTTCGATCGTTTGGAATTCCATTTTGGTGTGTCAGGCCAATTGGGCTGCGCGAGTTTTGACATTCACGAGCGCATTTTGGAGTGATGTCAAGCCATTTGGAAGGATGGCACGATCGTGAATGGGGGCCTTTAAAATTCAGATTGCTCCGTTTTTAACTGGCATAGATGTCCACATTTATTCCGCTATAGTTTTCCAAATCATTACTTGCATATTTACTAAAAATAATCCTGTTTCTGTATCCTTGTTACGATTTATCAAAATCACACGTCGACTTTGGAAAAACAACACGGCCAAGATTTTAACGGATAGTTGAACACGATCTATAAATGATGGAGATTTACCTCTAACGGTCAAAGTTCTCGCATTTGTTTGTGACTGCCGGAGACCCTAGAACAAAAACCTGACGTTGGTGGCCGGCAGTAAATAAATCAGCTGTTGGGACAAACAAATAATGGACATCCATCACGATTTTAACGGCGACAACGTCCCGCTAACGGAGTGCTAACGGCCACATTGCAACGGGTCGTTATATTTATACCAGTAGGTGCCGTATGGGTTCACCACTCCGTAACAAATTTAGCTTTGCCACGTAATGTGTATCAACTATGAACAGATAATAGATTTAGGAGCAGAGTGCCACAGTGAAAAATATATTATTCAATGCCAATGTTCACACTTACCCTACGAGAGGTTGTCAGGATTTTAGACATCCAAAAACGAGATTAACAAGTACACAAAATAGCTTATACCATAAAGGTCTCAAAATATATAATAGTTTGCCACCAAACATAAATGAATCCACAATTCTTGTCACCTTTCGTAGGCTAGGTGCTGAATAGGTACATATGTAGTTAAAAAATATTAATATTCTCCCTAGTTTTACATGCTTTTATAATTGATTGTCATACTTTGTACCATACTTATTGTTTAAAAAAAAAAAAAAAATATATGTATATATATATATATATATATATATATATATATATATATATATATATATATATATATATATATATATATATATATATATATATATATATATATATATATATATATATATATATATATATATATATATATATATATATATATATATATATATATATATATATATATATATATATATATATATATATATATATATATATATATATATATATATATATATATATATATATGTTATAATATTTTTATCTCGGTTTTCCCGTGTCAGTAGGTCTTGACTAAGACCATTTGTCTTCCGACGTTTCGCCTGAATATCACCAGGCATTTTCAAGGACTTGACGAAAAGCACGCGCGCGACACACATCTACTCACACTGAAAGCTCACCGTCAAGTGACTCGTAGCGTACAAGATAGCCGCTTATGTCAAATATTGTTAGCGCGACGTGATTGGCTCCTTGTGACACGCCCACCTGCTGTCGTGTTTGTTGGTAATAATATTTTATCATTATTTTTGTGTTGTGATTTATTGTTAATTTTAGTTGTGACATTAATACAATATATATATATATATATATATATATATATATATATATATATATATATATATATATATATATATATATATATATATATATATATATATATATATATATATATATATATATATATATATATATATATATATATATATATATATATATATATATATATATATATATATATATATATATATATATATATATATATATATATATATATATATATATATATATATATATATATATATATATATATATATATATATATATATATATATATATATATATATATATATATATATATATATATATATATATATATATATATATATATATATATATATATATATATATATATATATATATATATATATACTTTTTGTTTATACTAGATGTATTAATTTTTATATGTTTTTACGTCTAAATAAAATTTACTTTTATTATTATTAGTGATGTCTAAATTTGTCTTAACTGTTTTCATAATACACTTCAATATTTTTACTACTCACAATGTATTGTATCACAATTTATTATATCCCGAGGGGATATAATAAATTGTTATATAATAAATTGTACAAATTCGTATATATATAATACTCGCTTAGACCCTATTAGATATTAAAATATATCTGAATAGTGCTTCTCATTTTTTTTTAACTGTCAAATATATCAAAGTATAACAGAAAAACAAGACACACATATGCAAGACACAGACCAAAACTCGACTTTGATTTTTTTCTATCATTTTTTTTGGTGTCCCGTAAGAGCCGGATTATCTTAAGTACTAAAGCAATAATGGTGTTAGTGTGTGTGTTTGTCTCACGCCTTTTAGAAAATAAGAGCATCTAA
The DNA here is from genome assembly GCA_963576475.1 of Molanna angustata. Classification (NCBI taxonomy): domain Eukaryota; kingdom Metazoa; phylum Arthropoda; class Insecta; order Trichoptera; family Molannidae; genus Molanna; species Molanna angustata. Next base: position 9,079,350 of record OY754985.1, on the reverse strand, counting down.
AAATCGAATTTACGTGTGTGCATGTACCAGTATACCTGTGAATGCAAGACCAAGACAGGGGGTGCAAAACAAAGACCATGTGTTTCATTAAGATTTATTCTCCCTGCACCTTTGGTATGATTTTGACATTTGGTATTTCTATAATATAAAATGCACCGATGAGACAAATGTGTTGTAGAGTGGTGACTGCTGATGATAGTATGTAAGATAGAATTATATTATTTAACCTCTGTGTGCCACAAAACATTGTAATACTAATTAAATCTTATCATAGTGTTACACTTTGTCTTCTTAAACAACCTAGCCATTATATCCTGATTTATTTTATGAGAAGTTCTATCTCGGGCTGAGTGACAAATTGAAAGCTAATACAAAATGTATCGATCTGTATGTTAAATTTTCAATTTCATTATTTGCATAATTCAGAAATCTAAGGCTGTGTTTAGATAGAACACTCGACTTCGAGTGTCATATTTACATCGAAAGACAACAATTGTGCAGTGGAATAAATAATGCTCTCTGACCTTTTATTGGAAACATTTGAATGATAATATTTTTAAATAAACATCTTTGTGAATGCATATTGTCATCAGATACATATAATGTCAACCGACATAATAGACACCAAAGAAACAAATAGAAGTCATCTTACCACAGATAAAATAGAAGTCAACAGATACTATAACTTTCAGAGCGTTTTTTACCCGACCATTATACTGAACGTTTGGAGCGTACACTCGACGTTCAATCAGAACACGACAGAGTGTCTTTAGAGCGTTTGTTTCCCGCCATTCTGAACGGCTTAGAGCGTCACAAAGTACACTCGGCGTTCATTGTTTACGCACTCTAGTATCAAGTAGGGTTATTGCTGATGCACAGTTTTCTTTGGTATAAAAATAAATCTTTTTCTACGTTGCTATATCCAAATTATTTGTCTGTGCCAACTCTTGGGATCAGCTCTCCTCGTCTTTAAATTATATGTATGTCCTCCTGTCCTGTATTATGTTACCTAGTTACATATTATGGAGTCTTGTATCTAGTTGGGTTATTGCTGATGCACAGTTATCTTTTGTATTGAAACAAATCTTCTTCTTCTTCTTCTTCTCCATTGCTATATCCAAACTTTGTTTGTGCCACTGCTAGGGTCAGCTCTCCAAGTTCTTAAATAATAGGTTATTCTGTCCTTCATTACATATATCACCTAGGCCATGCCTCTGCAGTTGTTTTCATCTTTGTACAATCCAGGAATTCCTCTGGATATAAGTCGAAGAAGATCCATGGAGATTGCATGTGGTTTACCATGTGATCTGGCGGTCTGCGTTCAACGTGCCCATACCATCTCAACTGTCTTTCCTCTATCTTACTATGTATGTATATCAGTAACGCCCAGGCTTCCACGAATGCTTGATCTTTTTGTTTTGCACCGTAAGAACACTCCAGCTGCTCATCTTAGCATACGCATTTCAGCATTTTCCAGTTGCCTAGAGTAGGAGTTGTCAATCAAAATAAATGTTTTAACAAATTTGTGACTTGCATTAAAAGAATCAATCTTATATTACGTGCTAAGTAGTTTAATTAAAACTCGCAACTGAAAACAACACGTGCCTTTAGCCCTCCCCCCTCTTCCTTGATGCAGCTGCCTTTATACCTTTTTTATTTTTGTTTCTTAATATAAGTTTATTTTATTTTCTTTTTTATTGCTTATTTTATTTTATGATGATTAAAGTTTTTTGTGACTTATCCACTTAGAGACTTCTCTGAAATGCCTTTGCTTATTGTAGGTATTTTTGTGATTTTCGAAGCTTTTAATATTTTCGTCAACAAATTAAAATAAAATAAAATTTCTAAAATTGTTTGACCATGTTTGTCAGTGGATTAAGCTCAGACGAATGAGCATCTAAAGGGTGGTTGATTCATTTGATTGTAGAAACATGTTTCAGTAATTTCCTTAAGCAATCGTCCCAGACATGGGGAAAGACAGTAACACGCACCCAAGAAAGGACGAAATGCTTTCTCCTGATTTATAGATCAGTTATTTGGGGCAGGATATTCGATCCGCTATTTTGGTCCAACATAACCTATTATACCTACGCTCAATACCGACGTATTTATACTGAGTTTTATCTTTCTCTACCCTGAAATATATTATAATGAATTACTTAGTGGTCCTAGACTCTTCCTTTTCCTCGTAACTGGAGATGGCAGTTGTAATCATTCGCTGTTTGTGTGGCCTGTCTCTTTGTAAAATAAACATACCTACATCATAAATTATGGACGAACAGAATTACACAAATACTGAGTATTCAACAATAACCACTAAAATAATTAATAATTAAAAATATTAATAGCATTGTAACTATGTCGTATTATGTTTGCGATGCTCTTTGAGTACATAATACTTACGAATATCAGGGGGGCAAGTCTGGTTCGACCGGCGAAATCATCACCCAAGTGATTACCCATATCATGGATATAATTATCGTATGGAGTTCTATGACATCTAAAGATATTGTAGAACTCCATATAACAATTATACCCTTGATATGGGTAATCGTGAGGGTTTTGATTTCGCCGATTGAACCAGACTTACCCCCCTGATTTGATTTGGGACGCATGTGATCCAACTGTCGATTTGTTCAGGAGAACTTTGTTCTCTTAACATATCGACAATGTATCAAGCCAGAATACGCGAGAATTGTATGGAGAGGTCTACTTTTTTCACGGCTTTTCCAACTTTGAAGTCAAAAAACACCAACTTAGAGGCTTCGCAGCATATATGTTCCATACACGGATTTACTCAGAATTCGGAGTAGAACATTTCGTGTGTCTGTGTGTGTGTGTGTCCGTCCCCCCTTATAACTTTTGATCCGCTCAATTAACAGAGCCCAAAATATCAGAATATATAAACAGCTATAGGTTTACAAAATTTTTTACTCAGAATTTCGAATTATTCTTTTAGTCAGGGGTTATCAACTTTTGAATTTTTACTTTATTTTTCCATATATCTCAGAAACCATAAAAGCTAGAACGCTGAAAATTGGTACCAATATAGACAAATACAAAATCTCAAATTAATTTATTCAAAAAAATTTCAGGGTTTCTCAAACATTTTTTATTAAGAAAAATATTTTTTATGATAAATTTATGAGTTTAACTGCCTATATTTCCAAAACTTATACAATTATCGAAAAAAGCCGAAACACCCCAACTAGATAATTTAATTTTCTATAAAAAATATTAAAATTGTAGTAGAAGATCTCAATTTTTTTAACAATTTTTTTAAAAATTGAATTTAGTGACGACATCGCTTCATACATTTTGTATGGCAGTCGCCTATACACAATATGTAAGAAGACTTAATAGTTTGATACTTCATCTCCAAACATACATACATACCATCATGCTATTTTCATATTCTGGGTAGGAAAAAAGGAACTTCCTCCATACTATCCTATTTTGACATACATTTTTTTTTTTTTTTAATAAAAAAATGAATATGTCCTTGTTAAACAAGTACATATACATCTTCCTACGTTCCCTAAACTAAGCATAAATGCTTGTCCTATAGGTGAACGAGATCGGTCGAGGCAGGATTCGAACTCGCGACCACTGGATTACTAACCCAGCGCGCTAACCGCTCTGCCATCCACCCATCCAATTTTCTATACAACATACCTACATATGTTGTATAGAAAACAAAATATCTGAAAATATTCAATAATTTGTATTTATGGGTTTATAGTTTGGTACATATTCTTCAACTATACATATTTATTTATTTATTTATTTTTTTTTATTTTAACAATTATACATTAATGATAAAAAGAATTATAAACAGTATCTTAAAATTAAATTATTTAATATCTATTCATCCCTCAGTTGAGATCAAATCTCGTGTTCGAGGGAGGAGCACAGTCATTTTATCGGTTCATTTATTTCAATAACATATAATATTACTAAAAATAACACGCATATATTTAAATTAATATTACGCGAACTGGTGAACAGTTTACGGATGAACCCTCACCAATGGAGCATACTCTAGTATACGCAAGCGCATACTGAGAACCGCGAACTGCATTTGCCGTTCACAGGGCCCCACTAGCAGGCATTCACCGTTCACCGTCCACCGTCACGAAACAAAAACCACTAACCGCAAAAACTGGAATACAATAAAAATACATTAATTACATCATGAACAAATTCAAATAAATTAATCTTCAAAAACAAAATCAATATTTCTTATATAATAACAGACAACATCAAAAAATTATATATACACATAACATATCATCAAAAAAAAAAGTACACACAACTCAACACCAAAAAAAAATAAAAAAATTTACACTCACAATTTGGCGTAATTTGGAAATATAAAAAAATTAAAATAAAATAAAAAAAAAAAACAACAAAACAAAAATCCATCACTGGATGTAATTATAATTGTTAATATGTTTTATAATAGAATTTTTAAATTGTATATATTCCTTCATTTTCCTCAATTCATCTGGAAGGTCATTAAAATGTTTTATTCCCAGACTATCGCTATCGACAGTTGGATCTCATGTGTTAAATGCAACTAGTTCATATAAAAAAAAAACAACAATGTAACGTAGTAGTGTCTCCAATACACACAGCCTTTGAGTAAGTGGAGTGGAGGCATACATGCGTTGCCAATATAACTCTTAACACTTTGTATTTTTATTTTATAATAGGTACATATATAAAATATATTTTTTTATTGTGTTTTGCTAGTATTTAAGACATATGCCATATTGTACTAGATTTATAATAAATAATTAATAAATAATAATAATATCAACTACACCAACGTAGTTATCTAGTGTAACGCCTTCGCCCCCTGGGCCCTCGTACCTATCGGTACCGAACGACCGACGGGGCGGCCGGCGAAGGGCGGCCGGCCCCGCGCCCTCGAGCTTCGCCCCACCCGATAAATAAAGGGAGGAGATACGCGATACATACGCCCCTCGGGCAAAGGGGGGTGCGTACAATTACGAACATACATATAACATGTACTATCAAGGTAGGCAAATTCAATGACATTTTATGAAAGTGATGTTAATTTTAACAATTTGAAAATAAAATATCAAATTTTAAGTTTCCTGAGCTAGGGGTCACTTTGAAATATTTGATAGTTAAAAAAAATAAGAAGCACTTCTCAGATATCTTTCAAAATCTGATGGGGTGTACCTAAGCGAGTATTAGATTTACAAATTTTGAAATTTTGTAATGAATTGAAAGACTAGTTTTGTCTTTAATAGATAAAGTAGAAAATACACCGTACATTTCATAGTAGTTACATAACACATAGAACACACACACACAGATACATTATGATGAAACTTTCAGAATACAATCTCAGCATGATACTTGTTGATAATAATCTGCAACAAAATAAATTAACCTTAAAAATGGCGAATTTATAACTCCCTTTTATAACCCCTTGGGGAAGTGAGGATTAAAAAGTCTAGCTCCTGTATAGTTTTATCCATTGCAGGTATTTCAATAAGTTTACTTTAAAGTACTCAAATTATATTATTGTAATCACAAATAAAGCCAGATGAATCTTTTATCACAATCGTACACAACTTTTTATTGCTTATGAATAGTTTGTATCTCGTGAAACAGTATCTACGTCTTTAAAAAATAATAATCAAGAATCTTCAGAGCCATGAAACTTCATCTTGGCATTCGTTCAAATTCTCTCTTACTTTTTACATTGAGTCACAAACGGTTTTATGTCGCTAAGAGCTAGCAAATGATTTAAAACACCAAAATGTACAAAGATATATTTGTACCGACATACGTACACATATTTGTATGTACATATATTGTGTGCTATATAATTTTTAAGAACGGTAGATGACAGCAAATATTACAACCTCAAACGAACTGTGTACCTATATACCTACTGTGTTTCAATATATATTTTAATAGTACACATTTTACAAACTGGTAAATCCTATATTTGGTGATGCCGTTGTCAGTCTGTCGTTTATGTTGAAGTCATATGTTAATATTATGTATCAATGAATGACATTTTTTTACTAAGACACGTTATATGAGAGCAAAACGCTCTACAAAAATGGTACAATTCAACGAATTCTAACAAAATCACACAGGACAAAACACATTAGGTGAGAAAGAGATCATACAAAAAGAAAGAGACCTAATACTGTATACATATTTTCTCCTTTTGATCCAGTGCAATCACAATCATAATTATCTCTCATACCAAATAATACCAAATAATTACAGAATAAATATAAACTAGTTGCATGTAACACATGAGATCCAACTGTCGATAGCGATAGTGTGTATAGTTGAAGAATAAGAATCAAACTATAAACCCATAAATCCAAATTATTGAAAATTTTAACACATGCTTTATGTATGTCAAGATGGGACAGTATGGAGGTCAGTCCTCTTTTCCTACCCGGAATATGAAAACAGCACGATGGTATGTGTGTATGTTTGGAGATAAAGTATCAAACTATTACGTCTTCTTACGTCTATTGTGTATAGGCGACTGCCATACAAATTGTATGAAGCGATGTCGTCTCTAAATTCAATTTTTATGAAAATTATCAAAAAATTTGAGACGTAGGTACTACTACAATATTAATATTTTATACAAAAAATTAAATTATCTAGTAGGGGTTTTTCGGCTTTATTAGATATTTTTATAAACTTTGGAAATATATAGGCAGTTAAACTCATAAATTTATCACAAAAAAAATATTTTTCTAAATGAAAAATGTCTGAGAATCTCTGGAATTTTTTTGAAAAAAACTATTTGAGATTTTGTATTTGTCTATACTCATACCAATTTTCAGCGTTCTAGCTTTTATGGTTTCTGAGATATTATATGGAAAAATAAAGTAAAAATTCAAAAGTTGATAACCCCTGACTGAACAAAAATTCTAAATTCTGAGTATAAAAGTTTTGTAGACTTATTACTATTTATATATTCTGAAATTTTGGGCATTGCAAATTGAGCGGATCAAAAGTTATAAGGGGGGGGGGGGCACACAGACACACACCCATACACACAGACACACGAAATGTTCTACTCCAAATTCTGAGTAAATCCGTATATGGAACATATATGCTGCAAAGCCTCTAAGTTGGTGTTTTTTGACTTCAAAGTTGGAAAAACCTTGCATATCTCAAGTATCTTGGCTTGATACTTTGTCGATATGTTAAGAGAAATAAAATCTCTTGTACAAATCGACAGTTTGTTAAAAAAGTTACAATATACCTACCTACTTACAAAATACTGTTTACAAGTAACTACCCCTAAGATCATTGTACAATAATAAATCAAATCGAATATTTTTTTTATTGCATATGCGCAAACATTGGATTTTTTCCCTGTCGGGAGTCAAAGATATTTTTTAACAGATTTTTAATTATCTCAATAGAGACGAAGTTGGAATATTTATTCGAAGCGAAAAGAATTTCAGTATTACAATAATATATATAGAACTTTCAAAATTGAATTGATAGGGATCTCATTAAAAAGGCATAATTGGTGAACGTTGCGCAAGCGCATAAAGTAATCACGTAAACCAGCCGATGACAGGTCGTAAGCCCTGTAGGTGCCTTGATTTCCCGGTTCTCCTACAGTAAATATTCCAACTTCGTCTCTATTGAGATAATTAAAAATCTGTTAAAAAATAAATCAAATGTTTTATAAATATCTACAAATAAACGAAAATGTATTCCGAGAATGGTTTTTATTGAATTCCTTATCAAAAATTTACATTGAAATGAACTCTTTATTTGATTCTATTGTATGTAGATATATCATACACGAGTTTTGCATATTAATAAAAGGACAACAGGATTCATTGGTTCGTCCGTGTTTACCCAATAAAAAATTCTTTTGTTTAATAATAATAATAATCTAGAATCAGTAAGGTTGATAGGTAGTATAAGAACCCCAAAAGAATGTCTTTTTAACCATTGAGAATTTTAATTTTGTTCTTTACTTTTTTGTTTTCATTTTTGTAGATATGAGGTTGTACAAACCATTATTTTTTTATTCCATTTCTGATATTTTTCTTTATTCCTTTTGATTTTCATAAAACAATTTAAAAATTTTGATGTTTCCTTTATTTATTTTGTCAGTTGGTTAGATATCTGACTGCTGAGCCCAAGGTCCCGGGTTCGATCCCCGGTGGAGACACAGTTTTTAATTGTGTTTTCATTCTGGATCTGTGAGACGATTAATACCGTTAGTCTTCAGAATATGGCAACTTGTCATTGGGTGCGTGTTAAATTAATATTTAATATAGTACCTGTTAGTTGCCCGAGAAGCAATATTAAATAAATAAATAAATAAATTTCGTTATGATTGTTAAATTTTTGCATTTCATATTTTTTTGTATGTATTGTTTAATTTTGTTTTATTGTGTTCTATGTCTTTGCAAATATATACCTATGTCGTGCATGCTACGATAAATATTCCAACTGTCAATTTGTTCACGAAAATTTATTGAAAAATCCGGAATAGAACATTTAATGTGCTTTTTCTGTGTCTCTGTTTGTGTCCCTTATAACTTCTGATCCGCTTGATGTACAGACCTTGAAATATCATAATATATAGAAAATCGACTAACTAATTTTTGTTCCAATTACAGGTTATCAACAATGAATTTTTAATAAACCATGAAAGCTAGAACGCTGAATTTTTTTTTAAATATAGACAAGTATAACATCTCAATTTTCAAAGAAAAAAATCTAGGGTTTGTTAAAATTTTTAATTGATATCTCTATTTTTTTTTTTCAAATTTGAGATGCCAAAACACTCCAATAAGATTATTGAATTTTATATAAAAATATATTCATTGTGTCAGTAGATCTCAAGCTTTTTAAACAAATTTTGTAAAAAATTAATTCAGTGACGACATCGTTTCATATCATTTTCATGGCAGAATACACTATATCTACGGGGACTCTTAAAATTTACTTTAAAATTAATTTTAGGGCAACTTACAGGTACTATGACAAATATTAATTTAACATGCACCAATTACAAGTTGCCAGACTAAAGTTATTAATCGTTTCACATATACAGACTGAAAACACAAGTAAAAACTGTGTCTCCACCGGGGATCGAACACGGGACCTTTGGATCAGCAGTCAAATACCCAACCAACTGAGCCGCGAAGGCCGACTAATAGTTTGATACTTCATACATACATAATATACCAGCAAGCCGTGTACATATTCGGGGTAGAAAAATAAGGATTGAACTCCTCACTACATGATTTGTATATCAGGAAAATAAAATATTTATTAGTTTGGATTTAAGGGTTTACAGTTTGTTACGTATTCTTCGCCCAATATTTTGTAAGTTTGTTGTATGAAGGATGCATAAAGAACGGACTGAGGATGAATGCCAGCAATTCAAAGGTTATGGTATTTGAAAATAGTTAAAACTGAACAGCGTGTCAAATAAAAGTAGAGAATGAATGGCTCGAGCAAGGCGAAGAGTACATCTATCTGGGAAGCACGTTCCAACGGAATAGAGGAATATCGAAAGAAGGGTTATGGCAGGACCAGTTATGAATGATCGCAACATATCAAAGGATGCCAAAGTTGCCATTCATAACGCAGTCGTAGTGGCAAACCTGACGTATGCAAGTGAAACCTAGACATGGCAGAAGTCGCACGAAAGCAGAATAAATGCAGTTGAAATGAGATCGTGTAGAAGAATAATAAAACCATGTATAACAGGATACGAAAGGAGGATACAAGGAAAGAATGTAAGCTTTAGAAAGATTTAATTAATAGAATGAAAGTTAACACATTGAGATGGTTTGGCCACTTAAAAGAATGAATGAGGATCGCCTGATGATTTTGAAGTTGTCATACATAAATATAACGTATTGTTGCAAAATTGTTTTCATTGTAATATTCTGTACTTATTATTGTTATCTTTAAATTATTAGTGTTATCTTTAAATAAATAAATACAGAAAAACGTCGATTACTTCATTTGATAAATGTTTCAAACGCAAATAATATTGGTAGAGTATAGATTGATAACGTCGTCAATAATATTATAATACTTGTATCGTATTAATATGCAGGTCTGGTTAAAACGGAAACATTTCAGTACAATCAATTATACCTATTTCCGATAGAGCTTTATCGAGAGCTCAGTACAAAGCACAAAAGCTCTGCCTTAAATCCGTCAAAATTATGTCACCGGAGTTGATACAAACACGGCTGGATAGAGTTGTGTATTATTATTTGATCCGGTATTATTTACTTGTACCATATTCGAAAGCACGATTATTCACAGCTTATTAATTCTACAATATTTTCATTTTTTTTTTACTTTGTACACTGACGAATTATTGACACTAGGCAATTTGTTCTAACCAACTTAATTATTTATCTTCATTTGATGTTGCTACTACTTTGTGGCACATTTTTCAATTATAAATAAATTAATAAAAATACATATAATAATATTAACCCATCAGCTAGAAGTCGTTGAATCATTCACATACCTGGGATCTCTTGTTACAGCGGACAACAACACCAGTGCGGAAACAAAGGCAAGACTTGCCGCGGCAAATAGATACTATTATTATGAACTGCTAAAACACATAAGGTCACGACTCATCTCTCGTAAAACAATAACCCTAATTTACAAAACTCTTCTTAGACCGGTCATGACATATGCATCAGAATGCTGGACATTGACCAAGTAGGACTAAAATGCATTGTTGGTGTACGAAAGGAAAATACTTCGCAAAATATTTGGCCCTACCTGCGAAGGAGGATCTTGGAGGATCCGGTTCGACCATGAGCTAGAAATAATGTATGGCGAACCAAACGTTGTCCAATACATCAAAATACAACGTCTACGTTGGCTCGGACACGTTTGTAGAATGGAGGATAGCCGGGTCCCAAAGAAAGTATTGGACATCTGTCCTGAAGGAAGAAGAAGCAGAGGGAGACCTTGTATGAGATGGCTGGACGACATCAAAGGAGATATAAGAGCGATCGGACAGACAAATTGGAGGAGACTTGCTGCCGACAGGGCGGAATAGAGGCAGTTTCTTGAGGAGACCAAGGCTCACACCGGGCTGTAGCGCCATTGCTAATGATGATGATGTTTTCGAAGCAGATCTCCCGAAATTGACCAACATTCACTCCCTTTCAAATCAACGATTGGCATGCGACATACTAGAACAACACGTATTAATGCACTTAAAACCTATGGATAAAATCTACTCTATGGATGTAATAAGGTTTAAGCAGCTCCCGTTTCCCAATCATCCCTTTCCCAAAGACCACCTCACCCGCCCCTCTTTTAAATTCGCAGATATTTCTTTCTTCTACTTATGGATACAGCGAGAAGGGAATATTGCACCTACCTGGTGGAGAATTTCTTCCTTCATCTGGGAGGTCATCACGGAAGGCACTCACTATACCTCTTGTATCACAACACAAAATATTGATGAAAGGCAAATTACTTCCAAACACGGTTTGTAGGCGCGTAGTATTTAGTTGATCAACACGAAAAGACACGAAATATGACTGAATATTTCGAGCGCATCGAAACTATTTTACTACATCAACTGTCAGTGATGTCACAACGACGAGTTGTAGACGATTGTATAAACAAATGACTACTCATGTAGGTAGCAATATATTTTGGGAGAGGAAAAGCTTGGGAGTGTTGTCACATTTACCGAACACCTACATACTTCTTTATTTTTATATATATTTTCATCCTTTTTGGTTATGTTATGTTTTCGACTTTTGACCATTAGCTTATGTTTTGTTAACACGTAAAAACCTTTAACTGGTGTAGGTTTAAATTATTATTTTCTTTTGTATCTTTTTTTTTGTTTGTACCTACTGTTGGTTTTTTATTGCAATAAAATAAATAAAAAATAAAATGAAACATTTCTTATAAATATTGCATTCTACGTATGCATCGACAGTAAATAATTATTTTCATTGTATGTATGCAAGAGTAAGGGTCTAGCAATTCCATTGTTCATGTAGCTGGTATTAGGCTTGACTTTCCAATTCACAAAATATGGGAATCAATTATTATGCAGTGACTTTATACGGTTATATTATTTTATTTAGGGTTATATCATTACGGTTATTAGCTGTTATATACGGTCCTATTAATATGTATTTGTTTTTTTTTTTAATTTTTGTTTGTATATTGATGTGTTGTATTTTTTTTTTCTGTTATTTTTATTTTTCTGTATAATTTTGTATAATTTTCAAATATATATTGTGGTTTGCGTTGCATTACATCCCCTTGCTCACAAACTGCAATATAAATTTATTATTTTTGATAAAATTGAGGCAAAAAATTAAAAAATACTATTTTCAAAATTTACTTTCTGGTAGAGGGCCAAAATTAGTATAGAATATTATTATTATTTTCAAATAACAGTAGGTAAACATATAACGCAACTTTTTTAATGTATGGAATAAGATTGTAAGGCCCAGCCTAATGTACAGTTGTAGAGTTTTTTTTTTTTTTGGCTCTTCACCCGTTAAGAGTGTTCTCAGCCATTTAAGTTAAAATATTAAACTGTCAAAATAGAGAAACCTAAATTATTTTTGTATATTTATTTTACTTCGATCAATTTAAATTTTATGAACAGAGTTAAATTTTAATGTCATTAATTTTGATGAATTTTTTGAGCAAAATTGCCTGGAATTGTAGCCCAACAATGTTCTCACATTTGTTGGCATTGGAACCCCAATCTCTGTGAGGTCGGTAAAAAAGGACGGATACCTATCGTTTATGGGGCATTCAAGAAACAAATGATCCAGTGTCTCATCACCAATCATACATTCGCAGAGACTGCTATCAATGATCCCTATTTTTTTTAAATGCTCTCTGGTACAACAGTGTCCCATGCGGATACGACACATAACGCTGATGGAATGTTTGTCAAAAGCTTTATCATGGAACCATGGCTTATTGACAATTGTTTGTTGGGTCGTTTTGTAAAGTCTACCCTTTTTCAGTGAGCTTGTGTCCCAATATAACTGCCATTTATTCATCAGACGGTTTTTTGCGATTGGTAGGAGATCGTTTTGTGTAATATTGGGATGTGTCCGTGTGTTTCCATATGTTGATCTCTTAGCCAATTCATCCGCTTTCTCATTTCCTGGTATACCACAGTGACTTGGTATCCATGCCAGACAAAGTTTTCTGTTTTGGTTGCATATTTCTTTAATTTTTTTCCATATATCTATACAGTAGTGGTCATCACTATACAAAATAGGGGATTTAGAGAGTTTTTCGAGTGTACTTAAGGAATCGGTCAATATTAATGTCTTTAAGAATCGTTTTTTATTTGCATAGTTCAAAGCCTCTATTATAGCTATACATTCTGCTGAGAATATTGTAGAATCTTTATGGAGAGTCAAAAGTAATTCAACTTTATCTGAATCACTAAATACTGCTGCTCCAGTATTGCTTTTGCAGTCCATTTTTGATCCATCCGTATAAAGTATTTTCCAGTCATTCTATTTGGATTCAATTACGTGTTTAAGTCTTTTATATGCAAAAGCATCTGGAGTTATTCCTAATGAGTGGATTATGTTTGGCGGCTCGATTAAATTTTGATAGGGTAATGAGTAAACTGGGAGTGTCTCAGATTTAATGAAATCCGATGAGTATTGGTCTAAAAAGGTGAGGCTATTTACAAGAGGAGGGGAGATTTTATGTTTCCAAAATGGTGATTGATTTGTGAATATTTTAAGCATAGCGATTTTTCTAATTAGAGGGTGGAATTTAATAATATTGCATTTTAAAACAAATTTATCTGACAGATACTGTTTTCTCAGCTCAAGTGGTGGGTCCACGGCTTCCACCTGGAGTGCACATACCGGTGTCGATTTCATAGCGCCTAATATAAGTCTCAGACCTTCAAATTGTATTCTATCTAAGCGTTGTAAATTTTTCTTGGAAATTGGACTAAGTAAAAACGCTCCATAGTCGATTTGACTGCGAACGTATGATATATACATTAAACGTAGAACAGAAGGGTGACCTCCCCACCAAGTACGGGTTACAGCTCGCATTGCATTTAGTCCAGACTGGCATTTGTTAATGATATGTGTAACTTGAGAGTTCCAAGATAGTCTGGAATCCAAAGTGATACCAAGAAATCTTAATTCCGAAGAGACAGGGAGGATAATGTCATTTAGTTGAATTTTTATATGTGGTATAGAGCGTTTTTTTGTAAACATAATGGCTTTACATTTGGGAGGACTGGGATTCAGGCCATTTTCAGATAACCACGAAGAAATATTTTTGAGAGTATTATTCATAATGTTCTCCATTTGTTGGATTTTTTTCCCTGATACATAAATAAAAAAATCGTCTGCATATATCAGTAACTGTGCCGAGGGTAACAGTACATGAAAAATCTCGTGAATATAAATATTGAATAGGATAGGGCTAAGGACTGACCCCTGTGGCAAGCCTCTGTCGACTTTTCTTTCTTGAGTATCAATTCCTCGAATGTCGAGAATGATTTTTCTATCCAGGAGAATATTCATTATGAAGATGGCTAATTTTAGGGGGATTCCAATTCGGAGAAGTTTAGATTTAAGAAGGGAGAGAAGCACATTATCATATGCACTTGTGATATCTAAGCTTACTCCTATGACCTGTTCTTGTCTAGAGAAAGCTAAAAGAATATCCGTTGTTAAATTGGCTACACTTTCTACTGAGGATTTTTTTTTTCTGAAGCCAAACATATTGTACGGCAAAATATTTTTGTTTTCAACGAACCAATCAATTCGTCTTTTTATAATATGTTCTGTTAATTTAAGCAGAGTTGATGATAATGCTATTGGTCTGTAGTTGACACCTGAATTAGGGTCCTTTAGTGGTTTCAAAATTGGGATAATGAGTTGAGTTTTCCAAGATTCTGGGATAACCCCAGTATCGAACATTATGTTTATTAATTTTAAGAGATATTCAAGAATTTTGTCGCTACTATTATGTAAGATAATATATGGGATC
Organism: Molanna angustata; assembly: GCA_963576475.1. Classification (NCBI taxonomy): domain Eukaryota; kingdom Metazoa; phylum Arthropoda; class Insecta; order Trichoptera; family Molannidae; genus Molanna; species Molanna angustata. The sequence goes on along the minus strand of OY754985.1, from coordinate 9,064,293 downwards.
CCGTCTATTCCAGGTGAAGTATTTTTTACCACTTGTAAGACTGATTTTAATTCGTCTATTTGGAATGGGGCATCTAGCCAGTTACTGCTAGTATGTGAATATTGTAACGAGATTTCATCGATGTTAACAGCATACGGTGGGGCCATTTTATTTAAGAAATCTTCTGACCATAGTTTAGGGCATGATTTAGAAGATGGGGTTTTGTATGAGCCACGAAATTTTCTGATATTATTCCAAACTTCTGAAATTGGAACTTGGATACTAAGTGATGTGCAGAAGTCTTTCCACCCTTTTCTTTTCTTGTTTTTGAGGAACCGTTTGACTTTAGCTTGAACATTTTTAAGATACAAGAAATTTTCAAGTGTCATGTTATGCTTGTAGTCTTTATATGCTTGCTTCCTAATTGACGAATGTTCTTCGCACGCTGAGTCCCACCAAGGAGGAGGTAAGGGATACTTTTTGAATTTGGGATTCTTTTTAGGTATAAATTTTTCTGATATTTCAATCGTTTTAATAAATTCATCGTAGCATTCTTGTAGGTTTTCTATTGAGGGGGGAGTAAATGTTATATTGGGGTTGTTGGTGTAATGATTATATCCTGACCAATAAGCTTTTCCAAAATTACAAACATTTTTATCGAATTTGTTGTTTCTTTTGGATTTTGAGTTTTCAATATGAGAGGTATATATGTATCTGTATGACGGTTGTGAATAATGCAAAATTATTGGAAGATGATCACTATTGAATGGGTCAGAAAGTATTTTCCAATTCAAGTATGGAGCAATATCGGGACTACATATTGTTAAATCTACTGCGCTGATTCGTTGATTTGGCACAGGGATACGTGTCGGTGATCCGTCGTTAATAATGCAAAGATTCAACTCATTTAGCAGATCAACTATAATTCTACCTAATTTTGTGCATGATGATGAACCCCACATGTTATGGTGAGCATTAAAATCTCCCATAATTATAAAGGGATGTTTTATTCGAGAAATTATGGTTCTTAAAATATTTTTGGTGGGTTGGAAATTAGGAGAAATATAAATTGAGACAAAAGTTGTACCGTCTATTTCCGCAGCAACAACTTGTGATGGACAATTTATTGGTTTTAAATTTATCTGGTTAAAGAAAAATGTGTCTTTTATTAATAACGCAGCTCCACCTTTGCCATCATGTCTATTATCTTTTAGGCATTGGTAGCCGGGAATTTTGAATGTTTTTTCATCGCGGAGCCAGGTTTCAGATAGTGCCGCTATTTGAACCTGGTTCTCGGATAGCAATTTTAAAATAGAGTCTTTATTAGGTATTGCACTTCTGCAGTTCCACTGGGCAATATTTAAGGCCATTTTGTATGAAAGATTATACAGGGAATTATTGTGCGAGTTACAAGTTTAAGGTCTAATTTGTTTCTGTGATAGAGTTTGAATCGATATCTTCTTTATTTAGGTTGTTATTGAGTATATTGACAGTATTTTGTAAGGTGTTATTAATAAGTGCATCGTTGGACGGTACTGAGATATAGTGTTCTGTGGTAAGGAGTTCATGGATCATATTGTATATGCAATTTAGAATTATTTCTTTACGACTATAATTAATGTCTTCAGGTATTATTGTATCTGGGGTAGTTTCATTTGTTAACGGGAGAGCACATCCATTTTTAGGTACTGGATGGTTTCCATTTGGTGCAATTAATAATGAGTTGATTTGTTTTTTATCCAAGTAAGGGGGGGTATTACTATGTTTTTTAAGATTATTTTTGTTTGAAGGGGTGATTACCCTCCATTTTGGCGTGAAATTATTTTGTGTTTCAATTTTGTTTGAATTGTTGACAGCTTTCGTTTTTTCTGAGTATGATATTTTCACGGAGGGAAACATTCCAGCTGCTTCGATATACGATATACTTTGGTCAGCCATTACTTTCTTAATGTTCCTCTGTCTTGTCAATTCTGGGCAATTTATATCGATAGCCTGGTGATTTCCCGAGCAATGAACACAAATAGTATTTTCTTGAGTTACATTACATGTGTTTCCAAGATGATGTAAAGTGCATTTAAAACACCTAGGTGCTGCAGATTTGCAGTTAGTTTTAGTGTGTCCGTATCTTAAACATTGATGACATTGAATAGTAGGGAATATGTAAGTTTCTACTGGTAGACGATTGTAAAAGAGGTAAAGGTGTGATGGGAGTTTTTGCCCTTCGATTGTGACCACAACAGTTTGAGATGGTTTCCATGTCGGGATTTCAATTTTACGGTCTCTGTAGTTAAGCCTTCGAATTTTTATTATTTTTCCGAATCCCGGAGGGACTTCCAAATTACTTAATATTTCCTCGTCAGAAAGAGATGTAGGTATATCTTTTACAACTCCAAGACGAGTTACGTGAAGGGAAGGTATAAATGGTAAGTAGTTGTTTCGTTCTAAAATTTTGTTATTAAGAAAAGTATTTGCTGCTAAATAATTTTTGAATTCGATTGCAATTGTGCGTTTACCCAACGGCTTGATTTTTTTTATATTATCAATTTATTTTTGTAGATAAACGAACCGAATGAGATAGCCTGTATTTGAAGACTTTCTCCCGCTACTTTCTTTTGTACATGTACAATAAATGGGGAAAGAGAGGATTCATTATACAGTAAAGAATTCTCTTGGTGTACTGAGGGGTTTATGTTTGGTTTGAATTTTTTGGATACTGAACTATCCAATAATGTATTATCATGATCTATCGGTGTGGACTGGGCCTTACGAGTTTGTTTTGATGGCGTACATTCTAATACATTGTTATCTGTTGACTTGGCAACAACGTTACTAGGTAACATTTCGCTAGCACAGCGCATGAAGCGCCGGCAAATTGTTTGCTTACCTACCTCCACTAAGCAATTGTTTTGACACACTTACAAAAAAAAATAAAATAAATAAAAATGGAACGAACTCACCGGTTACGTGGGGACAATATTTTAACTAAGATATGTTCACATAAGCATTTAAACAAAAATTAACACAAAATATAAGTTTTTGCACCACTTAAAACATCAAAAACACAAAAAATATGAGGAGCGAACTACAAGCGTCGTGATTCATTCAGCGGCAATTCACGTCCAAGCACAGATAATATAGAAGTATACTACTTGCGTCCAAGTTGTACAGTACTAAAAATATCTACATCGAAAACATGACGACAAAAAAACATTTCACTTACTAACTAAAACTGAAATTTATATTATTTTAATGGATATATTTGAGTTGTTTCTTTTTCATTTTCAGCAGAATTAAATACATTGTCAAATTATTTTCCTATTAATTTATTTAATTAATACGACAACACGACGTCGGAAATTGTATGCATGTAGATTAGTAGGGTTGGCATAAAGGTTTGGTTGGTTGGTTGGTAGGGTGAAAGAATTAATAATATTCATATCACATAGACAATAACTTACCCCTTATAAATTACTCAACGTGAATCCCATTCCACAGTAGCGATAGTCATCTTTGTCTCTCGTCTCGTTCGGTTTTAAGGTCACTTTGGGGGGAACATAAATTTAATTTTTAAACGGGAAATTTCTATTTAATTGAAAAATTTTCCAATTTCAAAAAAATAAAAACAATGTTTGAGGTGACAGTGGTTCTAATTCAGTGGTCGTAAATTCGAATCCCACCCTACCTCGACCGACCTCATCCACCTATATTACAAGCATTTGTCCTTACATTTATTTTTATTTTATTAAAAGGGGTACATCGACAGACATCCAGCTTACAATTTTCATAAAAAGAAAATAATATCGGTTATTATTATGAGTGCTGGACGTCCAATTATGGATGCATACAAAATTACATGAGCTCTTATTCAACCACACACGTAAGTTACACAAGTATGAGTTACATAAATTAGATAAAATTCGGTTACAAAAGTTAAGTAAAAAAAGAAGAAGAAAAAATATTTACATAATTTAAGAAAAGAAAAAAATAAGTTATAGAAGTTACACAAGTTACATAAGTAGAAGTAAAAAATAGGTACATAAGAAGATAAAAAAAGTTAGAGAAAAGACAATTTCAAACAGATTGCAATCAAAAAGCGTATATAAATATCACTGAGACCTTCTTAAAACAACACGCGCGAGTTAACCTTTTTCTTAAAAGCAGAGAGCGAATCCGAAAACACGTCAAGATCAGGACACTCCCTTGTCATATCTTTATACTGTCTACACATTCTAGGTATGGAACTGTAATACATGAAGCTGGTCCGAAGTATATTAATATGAAAGATATTGGCGAATCTCCGCGATCTTCTAGATTAAGTTGTATGCCTTGTAAAAGTCTAGAGTCCATGGTACCATTAACAATTTTGTGAAGAACAGTGAGGTCGTGTATTTGTCGTCTAGTCTCGAGTCTAGTTATCCTGAAATAGTTTAATCTTTCATTATAGGTCTTCAACCTGTTACTCAACCCTGTTCGATATGTTATGACTCTCAAAATATACTTTTGAACAGATTCTATCAGGTCCGTGTCAATTCCATAATGAGGACTCCAGACACATGAGTTGTATTCGAGTATGCTCTGCGCTAGTGAGCGGAACAGGGTGATCAGACTATCAATTCCGTTAAAAGGTTTTGTTGTTCTTAAGATGAACTCCGTTATTCATCTTGCGCGAGCCACAACGTCATCCATATGAGACTTAAATGTTAGACCGGATCGAATTTTACCCCGAGATCCCTTATTGAATCAACTCTTTTAAGTGATACATTGTTTATAGAATTGGTGAGAAGTGTTTTCGCAAGCTCTCCCTTTTTTTTTCTATCCTATTCCTAATATCCTTCCCATTTCTTTCCCTACAAATCTGTCATTACAATTTACTTACATGTGATAATTTCTGTTAACTTATTGGTTATCTAATGGAGTACATAATTATTATTGTATAACTTGTAAATCAGACTGTATATTTACAAAATAAAATAAAAATAGAATATTGAAGATGTAAAATAATATACTTACCAAATATGTAATTGTCTTGAGGACATAGTCATGGTAAGTTAAACACACTGTTCAGCATCTTTATTATTTTTTAAACAGGATTACCGTTTCGCCTAGTGATGGTTTTTTCGAACTTCGATCGTCAGGCTTCGTGGCTCCATTAGTTAGATATGTGTCTTCTGAGTCGATTCCGGTTTAGATAACCAGTAGGGCTACAGTTTTTTACTGGGTATAAGATGCAGTTTGTTAATTAAAACAATAAAATCTAAATATTTATATATGAAGTGAAGACTACGGACCCCTTTTTAGAAAACTGTGCGCACGAATGAGTGCGAGATTAGGCATAGTTAAAGTTCAAGTGGAGAAAGAGTTCAGAAGCCTAAAATTTACATAATAAGTGTTACAAATACATTAAATATTATAATAATATTTCAAGTCAAACCATAGATTGTTTACTTCCATACTACCAATGTCAAACACGTTATGTAAAATACAGTTTTCTATTGTGGAATACAGTTTATTACAGCATTTATACATCCAGATGCAATACAAGTAAAAATACAGAAATTTTCTTAAAACTTGATGCGAACATAAACTGCTTTAACAGGTTAGGAACCTATTTTGATATAATGGGCGTGATGACAGTATGAAAAAATCATTGAAATTTTAATTTTATAAAATAAAATAAGTTATAAAGATTTGAAAAAATACATTTCTTTTCATTTTAAAAGAGCGAATAATATTAATATTATTAAAATAAAAATACAAAATATGTAAGTCCGCCATTTTATGAGAAACACCAATCAGAGTGAATCAAAATATTATGACGTCACAGTTTCAATACAATATATGTATGAAATTACTATACATTGAAAAAAGACTTCTGCTCATCAGAATTTAGAAAGGTAAAAACTTACATATAAGCGAATTTTTATTATTCTATGCATATAAGTACTTCATTTATCTATAATTTAAATACAACTTACATCTCGAAAATCGATAAAATATGTTCCTTCTTCTCTCTACATTATGTGTTCATAAACTAAAAGCATACCTACGCGGTACTGCGGTAGACATGACATGTGTAAAGCTGCGTTGCACCGCTCAACTGCGTCGATTTTGTTCACTGCGACGGGTGTGTTAACTCACTCCTTCGAAAAGTATTGGCTCACGGCGCAGTGAGTCGTGAGTGCTAGACAGGGAGAATGCGAACCTTGATGCGAACAGTGTTAGGGTATTGAGTTATTGAGTTGCCTGCTTTTTAACCGACAAACTATTACTTTCCCGATTCTACTTTTAAAAGTAGAATCGGGAAAGTTGTGATATTTTTAAACATGTAGGTACATGAAATATAATGAATAGGTACAAAAATAATCTTTGCTTATATAAAATACAATACCTGCATATTATACTTTTATTACTATTTTTTAACTAGCTTAATGACCCGGCGCAGTGAATAGGCGTGATGAGAGTAAGAAAAAATCATTGACATTATGATTTTAAAAAATAAAATAGGTTATAAAGATTTAAAAAAATGTATTTATTTTCATTTTAAAAGAGTGAATAATATTAATATTATTAAAATAAAAATACAAAATATTATAGACCGCCATTTTATGAGAAACGCCAATCAGAACGAATCAGAGCGCATGACGTCACGATATTCTAGGTCCACGTCCAGTGTTGCCGATTTCGGGAAATTCAGACTTGCGTCGGCACTTAATCGGGAAACGCTTTAATTCGGCACTTTTCGGGATTAGAATGTATCAAAAAAATTATATATTTTTGTTTATACTAGATGTATTAATTTTGTATTTTTTACGTCTAAATAAAAGTAACTATTATTATTAGTAGTAGTAAACATACAAAGTAAATATAAGTTATTTCATTTCAATAAATATCATTTAATTATTTCACTGGTGCTTACATAGTTTAAGCAATTTCTTTTTGTTTGTATCTTTGTTACTAGCCCCTTCACTAGGCATGGCCTGTGCTAAGGTAAGCTAGTTTTATGTTATTGTATATTACGTTGTTTATTTAGTAAGTATGTAGGTATGTCGGTTAAAAAGCAAGCAACTCAATAACTCAATACTCTAACACTGTTCGCATTCTCCCGGTCTAGCACTCACGACTCACTGCGCCGTGAGTCAATACATTTCGAAGGAGTGACTTAACACATCCGGCGCAGTGAACTGGGTCGATGCAATTGAGCGGCGTAACGCAGTGGTGTTACACAGGCCTAATGCCTAATACGCGGGAAACTTAAGATGGCGTATTTTGACGTTTGGACATTCATGAAGTTCTTTTTATGCTTATTGCCTTATTAATGGTAAATATTTTGTAAATGAATTATAGTATTGAGAGCTCAACGTGGGTGAACAAATACTGTATTTCATTGTAAACGCATACTTAATAAAATACACTTTCTGGGTATTGCCGTGCCAAATTTAACCACTTATTTCTCGTTTATATTCGCGTGGGACGAAAACAACTACCTCAGTAAGTGTTTTTTTCGATGTGTTTGTACATTTTGGGACCGCACAACACTTACGCACTTTTGAATTTATTTTAAATACACAAATCGTCTTAGAATACATATAGTACATATAGTAGTGATAAGCGGTTTACGAAACCGTGACGTCACCGTCAGCTCCGACGGACGCCATTACACTGCAAGCGTTTTTTGACGTTAATGTCAAATTGGATTTTGAAATGGCAATTTTTGCTACTAAACCTTTATTTTATGTAGAAATGTATATATATTTGAAAACAGTGGATGCGTAAAAACATCGTGAGATAGTTTCTCAAAATTAGTCATCATGCCTGTTCAGTGTTGGAACTGTTGAAACAAATCCTTTCCTCACTTTATTCCTTTCCCCACCCATCCGGGCCTGACCATGTCAAGGCTGCATCGAAAACAGTCTGCGTCCGAATGCGCTCCGGTCGACACCTCGTGCGTGTGACATAATCTCGTGGATTATCGCAGCGAAGCGTAGTTTTGGAGCATATTGCCGGTCGCGAAGCATCGAGTGTTTTTCCCGACGGCAATTGGAATTGGTACCTTCCGGGCTGCTCCTGGAAGGTCAGAAGACTCGTCGAACCTCAAGACAGCAGAGGAAGAGAGTGTCATCTGGAAACCGGCGACGGAAGACAGGTCAGTCCTTATTCCTTTCGTCACAATCCCGCGACCCTCATAGGGACGCGACAATGCCTATTCAAAATAAGAAATTTTTAAAAAAATACGTAATCTACCCCAAAACAACATAAATATTATTTAAACAATTGCACTTAACAATATGTGAAAAGAAAACATTATGTGATTTGTTTTGCATATTAAAAGAATTTTATTATTATTATTATGAAAACTCACTTCTTCCGCGAGTCTTACAAAAACCTGTAATATATTCAAAGCGCCCTTGAGGTGAGGTTATCACAAAAACAGCGCTACAAAAATCATCCTAATTTATTATAATTATTTATTACCCCTTGATGAATACAGCATGATACTTTTTTCATAAATCAGGTTCAATGACCTTTTAAATTAAAAAAAAAACTTGATGAATTACCGTCAAATTTTCAGATCTCAACGATCACTTGTATACATAAGTCTGCGTTATTAATCATTATCATTGGCGCTACAGCCCTGTGTGGTCCCAGGTCTCTTCCAGAAAGTCTGCGATATTAAGTAGTTATATATGTACCTACTACTTACTTACGAAGGCACTTTGAACCAAGCATAATATGTTATACTTGTTTTTTACAATTTGGTGAATATTTCACTCAAGAACGCGTCTTCTATCGCTCGTATTAAATTACAATCTCAATAATAATTAAAAACTGAAATTGTGTTTAAGTTTGGTCACCGTATCCGAATATATTTGAGTGATGATCTGAAATTCCAAGCTTGAATATGATTTATGAGTGACGTCACAAAGTGTGGGTGAAAAATAATTGTTCAATACAAAACCCACCTACGGATCATGTTTAACGACTGAAGTTGGCATCGTTATTTAAACACCATTCAAAAGATAGTACAAAAATAATCACCCTGTTTGTTTCGACCAATTAAAGCAATCATTTCATCAAAACTGACAATCGAAGCTGAAAAAAAAAACAAAATAAAAAAGTGATGAAAAAATACTCAACCTATTTTCAGATCAATTTATGCAACTCTTTCACTGAAACTAGTAAAATAAAATAAAAGGTTTTGCAAGAATAATCAACCTATTTGTTTCGAACAATTTAAGCATGCCTTTCATCGCAACTGACTCATATGACCTTAAAAATTAAAACATATAAAAGGTTGTGCATAAATAATCATTCTGTTTGTTTTGATTGATTTATGCAATGCTTAAATAAAAAATGATAAAATCCGACCTTAAAAACTATAATACATTTAAAAGGTGGAGTAACAATAATTAATCTGTGTGTTTCGATTACTTTATGTAATGCTTTCATCAAAACTGATAATTCGAACTTAAGGATTAATTTAAAACGTGCTGCAAAAATGATCAGCCTGTTTGTTTCGATTAATTTATACAATGCTTTCATCAAAAATGTTAATCCTACCTTAAAAACTATAATACTTTATTTTATAATTTATTTTTATTTATTTATTTATTTACGGTATAAAACAACCATTTACATAGAAAAGAACAAAAATTATAAAAACATACCATAAGCACATCATCTAAGTGCATAAAAATTTAAAAAATAATCAAGTATAAAGAAAAAAAAATCAACCAAGAATGTTCAAAAGAATGACTAAAATACAAATACATAGTATAGTAATAAAACAAAAAATAAACTTTTACAAAAAACAAAGTGTACGAAAAGAATAAAATAACAAAAAAAAAATCAATTAAGAAAGTTCACAATACATATACATACATACATACATATACACACATACAAAACATTTAAAAGGTGAATCAAAAATAATTAATCTGTGTGTTTCGATTAATTTATGCAACGCTTTCATCAAAACTGATAAACAAAACTTATAAATGAATTTAGAACGTGGTGCAAAAATAATCGGCCCGTTTGAATCGATTAATTGATGCAATGCTTTCATCATAACTGATAATCCGACATTAAAATTTAATACATTTAAAAGGTAGTGCTTTTTCTGTTAATTTTATAAGACTGTATTCGTCCCTTAAATAAATAAAAAAAAACTATCTCTCTGTCTATAATTCATTGTTGGTTAAAAAAGGATGATATCAGAGGAATATGCAAGATTGGACGATGAACGAAAAACAAAATCAAATAGTACATATACGTGTGCAAAAATTTGAAATGAGATGTAAGGGTTGCTAAAGCAAATGTCGCCACTACGACGATATGAAACCAGGAGAGTAGATGGACCTATCCGTTTTCTTCTCATCCGCTGACCATTAATATATCGTTATTCCTACAGTCTGAATCTAACGTTGACGTTTTTTCTTTATTCTGTTCATCTTTATACATTGAAACTCTTTTGACTGATTTTCAGGTATGACATAAACATCCTGCCTGTAATAGCTTTCCAACGTCGAATATATATATCTAAAGTAATAAAGCAATCAAAATGTTAGTGTCTGTGTGTGTGTGTGTGTTTGTCTCACGCCTTCTGAAAAACCAAGAGCATCTAAAAATGTAATTTATGTGCGAACATGTACCAGTATACCTGTATGAAAAAAAGTATGTAAATAAAAGAAAAGATTGTAAGCACCCAAATACAAAATATATCCCCAATCTACATTCCTTCTAACTTAGACCCACCCACATATTTGACAACAAGAAAATCACAATTTGGTTACATTGTAAATATTTGAGGTAGTATTGTGATAAGTTTTGTCGAATAAAAAAAAATCCATTTGAACCTTGATAATGACGAGACACATTCACAAAAAAACGTTCAGTCGTAATATAATTAATCTGTTGTAAAAATTGTGTCATATTTTAATTGTTAATAAGCAATATTCATTTGCTTTCTCTACTGTATAATTTAATTAATAGCACAAATCTAACACAATATTTGATGAATAAAGTTATTTTCTTGTCAAATCACGGTCTGCCTCTTCGATCTGCTGCACGTACCACACTAGCTATTCCCATTCATTCTACTGAATTTCTCAGTTCCTCTTTTGAAGTGTACAATCAGCAAGACTATGGAAAAGCTTAAGTAATGATACTACGACATCTCAATCGATTCAACTTTTTAAAAATAAACAAAAGCTATTTTACCTGTCTTATAATTCTTAACTGACTCCCCATATCCATCCTCCCCCCCTCCCCCCTCCCTCAACCTCTATTTCCATCCTTCCTTTGTTGCTGTGAATATACTCTTAATAATGTTACGTGTTTCTTTCCGTTTGTTCTAAATTAAATGTACCTACCAATATACAATCTATGACCTCACGTTGCTTTGGTTGATTGGAAGAAATTGCCTTGTGGCAATAAACCCGCCATTGTACATGAATTTTAATAAATAAATTAATTGATTAATGTTTTGATAACCCTAAAATTTTACTTTGTCTAATTTGAAATGATAAAATCAGCATACCATTCTGGAAACGGAATAAGCAAATACGTAACAAGTAAGCAAATGAATTCATAGTTTACGTTGTCGAGTGTCGACGATATATTTATTCATAAAACTTTGAAAGAGATTTTCTGTTTTCACATAGAGCCCTATCTCTGCGCAACTATTCCACATCAAAGCCTTCAAGTACGTCGTTTGTCCGACAGAGGTCACGTTTGACCATTCAAGTGGCCATTAGCGGAGACCCGAACCCCTTTGCTACAATCGACCCCGCCCGTTGACCGGGCAAACTCACCTCTGCGACGTACGGCGATAGGGATCGTTATTCCGCGAAGAATCAAAATGAATCAGATTAAATTTCGACATAGGGCTTGCGTTGTTAATAATTAGGAGGTTCAGTTGACAATTTCCATTTTGTTCGTGATTTCTATGATAATAATGAGTTTATTTAGCCTATTATATCAAACTTTGTTTTTATCATTTTGTTTCGGCGTATATTTGTGGAATTATATTTACAGTTCGAATACGTTTATATTTTTCTCAAGTTCATACATAATTATAATTAAACGTATAAATATGTTAACTCTTCAATACCTCAATGGGATATATTGGGTAGTTATGATTATGCAATTTAAAGTTTTTTTTTACTGCAGATTTTATTTTATTTTTATTTTAAATAGCTTCTCGGGCAACAAACAGGTAGGTACTATGTCAAATAATTATTTAACACACACCTAATAACAAGTTGCCACATTCTGGAGACTTACGATATTAATCGTCTCACAGATACAGACTAAAAACACAATTATTAAAAACTGTCTCCACCGGGAATCGAACCCGGGACCCTTGGATCAGCAGTCAGAGCCACGAAGGCTAACCTATATTTATATTTTTAACTACATAGTATCATGTCGAGATTGTATTCAGAAAGTTAAATCTCAATGTATCTGTGTTGTGTACTATGTGCTGTGTGCTATGTACGGCGTGTTTATTCTACTTCATCGGTTATTGACTAAAATACTTCTCATTATTTTCATATTTCGCAAATTTGTATATCTAATACTCGCTGATAATAATAATAATAATAATAAGTCATTTGTATAGCGCCGTTTAATGATTCGAGATCATACCAAGGGCGCTGATAGTTTAATGTTGTGTTGCTCTCTGAAACAAAGCTGTTTTTAATCCTTTAGTGAAAGTGCTCTTGCTTTGAGCACTGCGGACATCTAGAGGCAGTGAATTCCACTTAATAGGACCACTCACTGATACGCTGATACTCTTTGTACATGTTAACTGTCAAATATTTCAAAGTGACGCCAAACTTAGGATACTTAATATATGATATTTTTATTTTCAAATCACTAAAAAGTCACACAACTTTCATAAAATGACTTTATCAAATTTTTATTATAAAAAATTTAAATCAAAAAATGATTTAACAAACGCATTTCAAGAAAATGCGGAATATTTTCCAAACAAAATTTGAATACTTTGTGGAGTGACACAGTAGTGAGGAGTATAGCGTTGGCTTCAACCTACTCGTTTTTTTTAATAAAAAAGGAAGCAATGAACTACGTACTATCGACATAATACGATAAATTGATGTTTTTGTCATATTACAAATTTAACGAAAAAAATTTTTTTTTTAAGTTGCAAAACCTGCAAAATTTTCAAGACTGACCAAGACTGAGTAGGCAAGACCAAAACCAATAAATATAGAAATTAAAAATAAATCAATGTGTCCTTTCCTTCTATTTTAGTTTTTCTTTTCTGTTGAATTTTTGTTTGTTTGTTGATCGCATTGTTTAATTTATGGATAGGCACACGTTTAATTTCTGCTATTTTTTTCTATTTATTATTTCTTTGATCTAAATTTTTTGTGTCTTTTTCTTGTGTTTATTTTCTTGGTGCATTTTCGTTGCGTGAAGGACCTATCTTCAGTTATATATTATTAATCGTAGTGATATCATTGTATCCTTGAACCCTGTGCAAGTAGACATTATTTATTATCTGAAGAAAATTTCTCACGACTGACAATATTTTTCAGATGCAAGAATTTAATTGCAAGAGAAATAAAATTGTCATTTGCTGGAAATCGAACCATGAACACAGGCGCTGAAATCAAATGAAAAAAGGTGTGGCAGTTTGAGCGGTATAACGGACAGAGGTACGGTCTTCAACTTAAAAAAATGTAAGTATTTGAGTGAAAAACCCTCTTACATAGGGCCAGTCTGAATCCCTTAGTGGCAATTCTCTAAATATTCTATTATGTCTCTCAAGGTGATGTGGTCTATTTTATTTCAAGTAGTTTGGGTCTCTTCAATGTATGTAGGACAACATATTTAAGTCCCTTTTTGTACATACAGTTGGGTGCAAATTATTGTAACGAAAATATTTATTTATTTAATTTATTTATCTTTTTGTACATAATATAAATAAATGTAATACACATTAGCGGGCTATCAGGCAATTTCTTCCAACCAACTAGATTACAAAGTATGACAAAATTATATTATAATATGTAAAATCAACAAAACAATTAAAACGAAAATAAATACAAAGAAAATATTCATTATGAAAAAAAAATTATTAAAAAGGATTGGGAAAGAACAAGGAGAGAAAGTTGGGAACAGGTGTTTAGGGAAAAATATTCCTTCTTTAGTTTTTTCTTGAAAATACAAAGTGAAAAAATACTTTAGGTACATATAACTTAAAAAGTAAAAATTTTACAGATATGAAGTAGTCGATAGTCCAAAGATTGGAATCTTCTTATTATCATCACCATCATAAGCTCGACTGCCCTGGATGGACTTTGGCTGAATCCAGCAATATCTTCCATTCTTACCTTTCTGATGCTTTGATTTTCCAGTTTTTGCTTTGCAAAATGGATTCATTAGCGCTGATAGAGTCCATCCATCGGAGTTTCAGCCTTCCTGATCTTTGTGCTTGCGGTGTGAAGAGTGTGAGGCGTTTTACTAGGTGGTTTTCATCCATTCCGTTTTTGTGACAGTCCATCTCTGGCGTCCCATCTCTCACAGGACCGAAGACTGTGAGAGTAGATCCTTCTCGTAAATGCTGCAATGGATCCCTCTAGAGTCTTCGTTAATACCAAGCCTTCAGAAGCATACGTCAGAACTGGCTTTATCAGGGTATACATATAAAGTCTTATCACACTCGTTGATTGTCCTATTGCGTAGCATTATGGTACCAACATTGCTCATCTTAAAAGTTTCATTAGATTTTCTTGGTGCGATTCATATGTATCCTTAATGCAGTGCTTTTTAGCAGTCTGAATATGAAGAGCGGATGGCGAAGGCTATATCGAAGTCATTGATCGAAAGTGAAAAACCATTAAAATTAATTTTCCCTTTGCTGGAAATCGAATCCAGGATGCCAGCACATAAGTCTAACCAACTAATGATTCACGATAAATCAAGGACGTTCTTGCTTATGTGATGGTGAGATTGAATTATCTATGGAAAACTTAATTCCCATCGATTCGTAAATTGATTTTTATCTTCTTATTCATATTGGATTAGTTCATTTACCTGTTTATGAAGGTGAAATATCCTTAAGGAGGAGGTTCAGATCTATTTGGTTGTCTTACAGGTAGTCTTATATATTTGGGGATTTCTGTCTCGTGTTGATGTGTACATATGTGTTGATGAAAGGAAAACATATATAAGATTTAATAGGTACATACTTTTTTTTTAGCTCTCTGTCTTCATGATCTCCTAAGGAAGACAAAACCTCAGCTGTGACAAGCTGCCTGCAATATATCATATGGAGGAATAAAGACATGCGAACCAGCAGCAAGGTACACTTCCATAAGGCTTGTGTGGGACCCATCCTCACATATGGCATTAAGGCAAGAGCGGACACTGTCAATACCAAAATTGTGTTGAGGACTGAGAAGATGAGAACTCTGTCAGATGGAGGAGACAGCGTCGACGATATTGCTATTATGCGCGAAGAGACCAAGTATCAAACGGACAGCGTCAACCAGGAAGATCCCGAAATCATCGAGAGACAGCTGGAATTCAGCATCTTTGTGATAACAGATAACAGAGTCTGTAGCAATATGATGAGACACAGACCTGGCCCAGTGTTTCTCAGCTGGTGAATACGCTGCCCCAGTGTGGAGCAGATCACCTCACCTCAAAAATCTCCAAAAGAGTTCATTGAACCTCAGCATCTCTGCCCGGGACACAGTCTGGACTGGCGCACCTGGAAATCACTAAATAGATTAAGAACGGGCGTCGGCAGATCGAAAGATAACCTAAGGAGATGGGGAATCATATCAGACGACGACTGCCTCTCGTGTGAATGCGGCCTGCCACAGACCACTGTCGACCTACGAGATTGCCTTGCCTGCCCTGCTACCTGCTCACTCGAGGACCAACTGCGCTGTAGTGGTGCAGCAGCCGACGTGGCCATATATTGGTCGAGAACTATTTGAATACTGCTGACTCGAAGAAGAAGAAGATGATGATAAAGATAATTTTATTTTTGATCTTGTCAATTTGCGCGATACCGTATCTTAGAATTATTATTATTCCTTGGTTACAAATTGAATTTCCTAATTCTAGAATTGGGTTTCTATCTATATTATTGGCCTTAGAAACATCAATACCCACCTTTATCATGAATAGTTATAAAGACTCAAGTGTCCATACATTGTTAGGGGGATTCAGAGGAGGTATGTATAGGGGGATTCAGAGGAGGTATGTAGGAGGAACGTGTCGTTAAGTCGAAAAATAAAATTATTTTATTTATTTTTAAAACATTTACCTTCTTGCCATTGTGGGCACTAACCAAATGAAAATAGAATTGACAATAGATGGGTCGGTGGCAGAGCGGTTAGCGCGCTGGGCTAGTAATCCAGTGGTCGCGAGTTCGAATCCTGCCTCGACCGATTTCGTTCACCTATAGCACAAGCATTTATTTGCTTATTTTAGGGAATGTAGGAAGATGTATATGTACTTGTTTAACAAGGACATATTCATTAAAAAAAAAAAAAAAATAACAACTTAAAGATGAATTTTATCTCATTTGAAAGATGAGAAATAACTGAGAAATTTGAAAATAAAACTTAATAAAATGCCAGAAACACTGATAACACGCTGCCCCAATTACTATAGACACAAATCATAGAAAAAAGGTAGATTTAATTTTTATTTTCACTTGAATCCATAGATAGACTACTTAAGATAATGCCAGACTAAAAAAATATACCGCTGTCATTAATCATAAAAAAATATATTTAAATATTTGGTATGATGGAAATTTCCATCACGATGCATTTAAGGGTTAAAGTTTATATTTTTGACAAAATGTTTAACATCTCAATAGAGACGAAGTTGGAATATTATAAGAGAACCAGGAACTCTATACCTACAGGTTTTACGACCTGTCATCGACTGGTTTACGTGATCACTTAATGCGCTTGCGCAACTTTCACCAATTATGCCTTATTATTGAGTTCCCTTATCAATGGAATTTCCGAGAGTGGGATACAATTAACTTGAAAATAACACATTTTACTTTTGCCATTGAATTAAGTGACGACATCACTTCATATAATTTGTATGGTAGTCGCCTATACACAATATGTAAGAAGACTTAATAGTTTGATACTTAAATCTCCAAACATACATACATACCATCATACTGTTTTCATATTCTGTGTAGGAAAAACAGACTGACCTCCATACTATCCTATCCTGACAAACATACCTACATGTTTTATATAGAAAATAAAATATCTTCAAATATTTATTAATTTTGAGTTGTTTATAGTTTGGTACGTATTCTTTGATTATGCATACTATCGCCATCGACAGTTGGATCTCATGTGTTACATGCAACCAGTATAAATTAAATTTGTTCTTCGAATCGAAACGACTCTCATTTTGATCGCCCTCAAGAAAAATAGTTTTATAAAAATAATAATAACAAAAACTCAAGGAATAATTGCGTCTTTAGAATTTCGCTTACAGTGAGAGGTGAGAACCATTTAGTTTCGTAATATAAAAGATGGGTCCAATTAAGATTGCTTTTAAAGTTAATTGTACAAATGGGAAAAGCTAAATTTGATCAATCTTTCTTTCGTCTCTATGTCTTATTATTCAATGAGAGAAATTGGATTCGATATTATCTTCTTTTAACTTTAAGCGTTGCACATCCATTAAGATAAATGAAATATTGATGTGACTTGGGAAATATATAAATTAGGATAAAAGTTTGACAACCGGTTTCAGTTAAATATACTATACATATTATACCTATACGGAAGAAATCGAAATTGAATATAAAGATTCGTTTAAAGGAATCCTAGTTTTAAAATCAATACTTATGAATGAAATAAAGTTTATTGATATATGGCAATTTCTTCCAACCAACCAGTGTTTTAAGCCCAGAGAAACTAGATTAAATTAACATGAATTTATACTAGGCTGTGGATCGAACCCAGGACGCAAACAGCAAGTAAAGAAGCAAAATTATCATCACAAGTAAAACTCTTACAATTATCACAAGCAACCAAGAAAAATCCAAAATATTCGCTTTGCGCAAAACTTGATAATTATTGAATATCATTTTATGAAAGTGATGACACTTTTAAGTATTTTGAAAATAAAAATATCAAATTTTAAGTTTCATGAGCTGAAATATTTGTTAGTAAAAAAAAGAGAAAAACTGATCACTGATCACACACACATAATATATAATCATGAAAATTGTAATGGAAATTTCAGATACAATCTCAACATGATACTTGTTGATAATCTGCAATAAAAAAATCTTTATAAATTGATAATTCATAATCCCCACTATAACCACTTGGGTTAGTGAGGAGTAAAAATATATCTTAAAGATGACGAATTTGCATTTGAAATATATGTAACTTCGTTACTTTCCTTTATATGCAGTTTTTATGCTTTTTCAGTCAATATGTTTGCAAATTTAATATTATGAGTCAACCAATCCTACATCAATGTGTCTCTCTATATAAACCTTTACTGCATAATGCCATAGACAAATGGTGTAATCATCACACCCAGTGAGTTGCAAATGTCACCATTAGTGCTCAACAGTCTGTGAAATTAATCAACGGGGACGGTGGGATAGTGACAATAACACCGTTTCAATTTCATTAAGTAAGTTCCTACCTATCTTCAGAGTTTTTGCGACTTTTAATTTTCTTCAGCTAAGAGCAAACGTTAAATAGAAAGAAATTCTCAAGTTACCGAAGTAAATAAAATCCCAATTATTTAGTGCAAATCTTAGCTGTTACTTTATATATGTAGAATAAAAATATAACGCATTTTCTTCCGAACGGGTATATTCTTAACATTATGTTTTTATACATTATATCTCTATATGTTCTTTCAGTTGGGGTAAACAGGATTCCCGGACAATTGACCGTAGCCGATTGGCCGTGGACAATTAGCCGTACGCCCTTTTTACCGTATGGACAATTTATCGTGAGGACAATTGACCGTGAGGATAGTTGACCGTGAGGACATTTGGCCGTGGGGACAGTTGGCCGTGAGGACAATTGGCCGTGGGGACAGTTGATCGTACGGACAATTGACCGTGAGGACAATTTATCGTATGGACAATTGACCGTATGGACAATTCACCGTGCGGAAACTATTTTTAGCATCAGAAAATTTTTTCTTTCTTTTTTCGTTTGAGTTAAATAAATTACGTGAGTAAAAAAATGTTCGTTTATGGCGACGAACCGATTGCCTTATTTTTTTTATTTCAAGATACTAGGAGAAATCCAATATGTCGACAGTGATTAAAACGAAATTTTACAAAATAAGCGGTAATTATGTAGTTCTAATTTGCTATATTTTGAGACATAAGAAGACGTCTGTTTTTAGACTTCTTCTTGTTCTTTTTTTCATGTTTCGAGATGGATATCGATTTATACTAATAAGAAGGTGTAGATTTCGAAACAATTTAAACTTCTTTGTTTTCTTTTGAAATGATGAGAAACCAATATGGCGGCCGTGATTTAAGGATGAATTTTCAAAGTGAATGATTATGTTGGGTTTATCGAGTTTCAATTTGCTACATTTTGAGATTTAAGAAGACGTCTGTTCTAAAACTTCTTCTTGTTCTTTTTTTGATTTTTCCATTTTCACTTTTTAAAAAATGAATATGTCCTTGTTAACAGAAACACAAATGAACCAATTTTGTTATTTTAAAAATAACCCCATATCACTATTTTACTTCGAATATATCCCCGTAGAACGAATACTGCGACAATTCCTTTAAAAAGAGTTAGTAGGAGAACACGTGACGAAGATTAGTAAAAGAATGTCTTTATTCTATGGAATTTCAACGTTATTATAAAATTAATTATTAAAAAGCAATAGACTTCAGAGAATCGACAATAGGTACCTACTTTTACAAACGCACGTACCCAATTTTGAAGATCGTCTTTAAAGGTGAAATATTTTTTTTTTTAATTTATTTATTCAATAAAACAATTATTTGAATTTGTACATTTTTTTTTTGTTTCCCAAAAAGCATAAAATGCATTTACTACCAATTGTTTTTTTTAACAACAATAATTAGAAAACTGTAAAAGATTTGACAATAAATACTTTACTCTTCCAGCTTGATTTATTTAATATTTTGATAGACTAAAACAATTTTGTTTTTCATACAAAGTAAACAAAGCGAAGCGTTTCCAGCTGAACGTTTTCAGCTAAGCGTTTATAGTATATGATTTTCATTCGGTTAGATGTAACAACAATATTTTAATGTTTTTACATGTTTTCAATGTAAAATCATAAAAATATACATTTCCAAACATTATTTAATATCAATCAAACATCAGAGATGAGGACATTGAGATGTATAACCGGAAACACTCTAAGAGACCGAATTCGAAACTGAAATAAGTAAAAAGTGTAGTACAGAAGACATCGTCAGATGGGGAAGACAGTGGAGGCGATATTGGAGCTCACATGTTAACAGTATGGATGAAAATAGACTCCCACGTATCGCTCTCCAGGAAAACCCAGCTGGA
Organism: Molanna angustata; assembly: GCA_963576475.1. NCBI lineage: Eukaryota > Metazoa > Arthropoda > Insecta > Trichoptera > Molannidae > Molanna > Molanna angustata. Next base: position 9,043,753 of record OY754985.1, on the reverse strand, counting down.
AGAAGACCACCAGGAAAACCTCCAAAGAGATAGCGAGACAACTGTCAGTCAACATCGTAGGAGACAGAATAGCGATAGAAATATATCTTCGAATCTATGAAAAGGAAGAAGAAGAAGTAACAAATAAAAAAAATGTGCTAGTGTAGAAGTCTTTAAAAAAGGTTTTTCCTCGATTTTTTTTGAAATTTACTTGTGCCATTTAGATTTGCCTTTGCATAGGTTGGTTAGAAGAAATTGCCTTAAGCTAGTATATCCGTCTCTATGCACTTGATTTATCGTAAATTAATTGAAATAAAAAATCAATTATATTCATGACGTTCTTGCAAGTATATATACTTAACCTGACGAGGTTATTAAAGCATTGTACCTTGTTCCCTTAAGACTATAAACCCTTGTATGACAACTGTGTCACTCAGATGGTAGACTTCATCTGTCTTAGTTGACCTAATCTGGTAGCTTCTTCGTTGTACGGAAACGTTATTAAACTTCAGCCATCAAAACTACAGGTCATTTGTTATTAGCTCAATAGCTTATTCTTTCCAGACTGATGTTAATCATTTCTCTTCATGAAGGTTTAAAATAAACTCAAAAACTGTTATCTTACTGTCCACATTATTGGCTTATAATAGTTACTTTATGAAAAATAATATTTTTTTTTATTTGTTTCGACATAAAAATAATTGCAAAAGCCACAATTACATTACAATATCAATACAAAATACAATACAAATAGAATATATGTATTTCAAGTTTTAGGTACTTGGATATACATATTACCTCATTAGGCAAAAGCCAGTTCCGAGGCAATATTTGAAGTATTCATATTATTTTCCTTTAATTCGATCGATTTAAAACACACAAATTTCTTTTCTCTAATCAAATGAATGTTTAATCAGCAATAAAATTAATTATTCGACTATAATTAATTATTTGTGTGACACTTAAATAGCACAAATCACCCTCGATTTAAGGGGGTTGCCGAATTTAAAAATCGACTATGAACTTTATTTTTTATTATTTATTCAAAAATTTATTCTTTTCATATTTAAAATATACATTAAATATCACCAACGTTAACATATTGAAGTTTTAGGCTGACATTTACATTCCTACTGTCTTAAATATGTATGACAATGAATAAAAGAGTAGCATTACCATACTCTTTATTCATGAAAAATCATAATTTAAAAATATGCATTTCATCATATCACATATATTATGTTAACGCATTTAAATTAAAGGTCTTTGATTCAATGAAATTCTAGTCGAGGTGAAATCTCGTAACCTTGATTTCATTGATGAAGGATTATGATTGAAGCGGTCTCGCTGTTGCACACCTCTACTGCCTGAGGCGGCTTTACGAGGCATGCCTTTTAAGTTTTGTCGCTTGAAGAAAATAACACAACTATAAACTTATAGTATCTTTTATTGTTTTTCAAAGTATACACCATGTAGTTTAATACACTTTCCCATTCGCTCGAACCAGTTATTAAAACAGTCATTTATTCCACTCCAAAGTAGGGGTATTCAATATGGCTGTCTTGAAAGCGTCGACTGCTCCATCACTGGACTGGAACCTTTGACCGCGAAGATTTTTCTTAATTTTAGGAAATGTAAAGAAATCGTTAGGGCTTAGGTCAGAACTATATGGAGAATGGTCAAGAATTTCTACGTTTTCCTACTTCAAATACTGAATAGTTTGACGAGCGCTGTGTGAGCTTGCGTTATCATGGTGTAGGATGATGCGTCGCGTTGGGTTAGATTTCCAAAGTTCGACGATGACTTGTGGTAAACAAACTGTCGTACAGCACTCAACATTAACCGTTCTATGATCTTCAAGTGCAATTGTCGCAACATGGCCGGTGTTCGCAACGAACGTGGCGACCATCTTCTTTGAAGTGAGCGAACAACTTTAGTCGGCTTTGGCTTATCTTGGAAGACCCAGACTGTAGATTGTTGTTTTAAATCAGGATCGTAGGCATAGATCCGAGATTCGTCACCACTGATGATGTAGTAGACGTGATTTGACTCTCCTCGGTTGAACCTTTTAAGAGTTTTCTTACACCATCTGACACATGCCTCCTTATTATCGTCGAAAAGCAAATGCGGGATCCAACGGCAAACTAGCCTTCTCACACCAAGTGCCATATGCAATATCTTCTGAATGGTTGTCCCTGAGATGCCTAATAACGCTTCTATCTTTCGATATGTCACATGACGATCTTTGAGAATTAGTCTCACAGCAATGATGTTTTCTTCAGTGAAGGCGGATTTTGGATGTCCTTCATGAGATTTGTCACTAAGACTGGTATGTCCACGCTGAAATGCTAAGTATCAGCGTTCGACATTTCGCAGAGATAGAGCTTCATCTTGGGACACAGATGTTATCTCTTCAAAACACTGTAGCCGTGTTAGGACTCTTTTAAAGTTGTAGAAAATTATTGCACGGACATTTTCCTTAGTAAGATTCATTTTCGTACGTGACCTGATAGATTCAAAACGACGCAATGATTGAACAATAGCATTAATCCTAATACTTTCAATTGTTTTGAAATTCTAAATTCAAACAAATTTGAATATCAAACAGTTCAAATTCAAAGCTGCCGGTAAATATGTAAACGACAAAACTTGCCAAAAGGCATGCCTAGTATAAGGAGTGGAGGAATCACCGCGAGGCCATTCTCTGTGGAGTTCCCGGTCGACTTGCACGCGAAGTCATCGTCTCCAGAATCTTCGACTTGTTTGCGAGTATCGAGTCGTAATCAAATTAATTTTATAAGATGTAATTGTGTTAACCGTTATAATCAATAAAACGAATATAAGTTCTTTTAACTGTTTATTATAATTGATATAAGTACCTACAGTATCTTGTTTCTTGCCCTTTACATTGTAATATGAATATGCTACGCGGATACCTTGGTACTGCGTAGTATGATTGGGGAATGGTTTGGCCATATGACACGTGTGGACAAAGCGTAAGGCTGCTCATTTTCGTTAAGTCCTTGAAAATGCCTGGTGATATTCAGGCGAAACGTCGGAAGACAAATGGTCTTAGTCAAGACCTACTGACACGGGAAAACCGAGATAAAAATATTATAACATATATATATATATATAAATATATATATATATATATATATATATATATATATATATATATATATATATATATATATATATATATATATATATATATATATATATATATATATATATATATATATATATATATATATATATATATATATATATATATATATATATATATATATATATATATATATATATATATATATATATATATATATATATATATATATATATATATATATATATATATATATATATATATATATATATATATATATATATATATATATATATATATATATATATATATATATATATATATATATATATATATATATATATATATATATATATATATATATATATATATATATATATATATATATATATATATATATATATATATATATATATATTTATCCAAAACCCCCAAATGATCATACTCCGAAGGAGAGAGTCATTTATTTTTCCATAATCCCAACTATTTGTAAACTGCTGGATTTAAGTAAAAATAAATGAATTGTGATTTCGAAATGTCTGTGGCGTAACGCAGAGACAGAGAAACTCTTTCACGAAATACATTTTGCTCAGTCAAAAGTTAATATTACTCTGTCATATTAACTCCTCGTCACAGGACCGACTCATCTATCACGCTATTCATATTACTTAGAATCTCTAAGCACGAGTCACACATACTTACTGTTCAGAGGTCAAAAATCGCGTTCATATTTTTCCCGGGCCAAAAAAAGTGTCGAGTAATGTGTTTTTTTTCGTTTACCTCACATGGATATATGGCCTGGCGTGTGTGTGTTTGCCTGTGACGTCACAACTTGATGTGGGTTTGGAAAATGGTCCGGGTCTGTGGAAGATACCTCTCTATCCCCCGGAGAATCACAAGATAAATGAATATCTGGAATGAGAATTACCTGTGTACTTTTTGAACTAGAGGTCTTTCTCTACGCTGTGTCCTCTCCGCAGGGCATTCAGCTACGCCACTGACTTATTTTTTTTATTGGGTGGGGGATGGGAAATAGAATCGATTTCGGGACATTCTATATCCAAATAAAAAGTCGTTTCTATCAATAGAAAGGATATCTCGATACCTACCTTTTGACGCACGGATTCTGTAAAAGAGACTTGTAAACTTCCGTGAAATGATAATAAATCCATTCAAAACAAGGTTTATTTATTTATCTATTTACCTTTAATCACACCATATTTATAATGACAACAATAAGTAGATTAATGCTGCCCGGCTAGGAAATCCTGTTCTAGGCCTAGCAGTTTACAATTTTTATTGACAATTATATGCAATTATGAGCCAGATGATTGTTCCTGTTCCACACTAAATAGGTACACAATCTCAACTTTCTGCACTCACAATCATTACCTCAACAAACATATGGGCTCACACAAAACAGATCAACCAGGTCCCAATGTCCTCCATAATACCTGTCATAAATCCAATCTCTGACGTGATTTTTATTTCAGAACCATAAAAAGAGACTAGTTAACTATGTTGCTGTAATTAATATGAATCACATGCTTCCCAAATCAAATCAAATATTTTTATGTGTTACTCAAAGAGCATCGCAAGCACAATATGGCATAGTTACAAATGTTGTTAATAATTTTAATTTTGAATTATTTAAGTAGTTATTGTTGAATATGTACTAAGTATTTGTGTTAATTCTGTCCGCCCATAATTTACATATGATGTTTTTTTAATATTCTTTGTGATGTTATTTCTTTAAGAGAGGAAGGTAAACAACTGTTGTAGAGTCTATGAGCAATAAATGATCAATTTCTTTGACCAAAAGATGTTTTCATATGTGGGATTGTGTAATTTAGGTTTGTAATTGTTCGTGTGTAAATAATTATGTAAATAATTCACATAGGTATTGGGATAAACCAAGAGCCAGCGAAAGCCAAATTTACGTCAAAATATCGGCTGATTTTTTTCTGTAAAAGGATGCCACATCAGTTCGTTAATATGAAGTTTGAGTTGTGGTAAATTTAATGAATTGTTTTATGTCATTAAAGGTGTCTGTTGGGAGATTTCCACTATCTATGTAATGTGTCTGCCAATGTAAACCGTGATTTATAATTGTCTATAACGCTTTATACTGCCGTGTCAAAATAGCAATTTTCTACGCTTTGACAGCTGCTATATCCGAAAGCCACCACAATTTGGGTTTGCACTATCCAATCCAGTCGCTATTATTTTTAAAGTCTAATTGAACATTATTAAAAAATTAAGATTTAGTTAAGACAGTTTTTCAAAAATGTTTAAGTACTTATATAAATGAAAAAAATATATTAACTAATGGGAATGGAGATATGTACACATCATACTATTATTTCCTTGTCGTATTTATTGCATCCCATTTATTTTTGGTGAGGTCCAGTAAGTTGACTCGCGCGAGCGAGTTTCATTATAAATTGAATGGAAATTGGTTGCAGAAAAAATGTACCTAATCAACAACTTTGGGTTAGGAATAAGTTAATTGAATATTATTTATTATAAGTTTATTGTGTACGTTAATCTTCATACCCCTTATTTTTTAATCACATTTTTTAAATAAATTATTTTTCTACACGTTTAATATTTTTTTGTTGTTGAAAAATCTTCGCGTTCTATGTAAAATTTCACAGATCATCCGATCTTTGTAACGTGAGCTGTGATGTGTTCTAAGAGCCTGTTCAGATAAGGCGTTTTGCGCGCGAGTTTACTCGCGCGTAGATGCTAGCGCGTTCCCGAGAAATTAGAGCTATATAAATCCCGTCCAGATGCTGCCGCGCGTTTCCTCACTCGCGCTTAAAACTCGTTCAATGAACGCGACTCTCGACTCGAGTCGAGATACTCGAGCGCCATTGCTGCGTCCAGTATTACGCGCGAATCCGTGGCGAGTGGACGCATTTGGTTTGAAATGTAGCGTGATAACGATACGGAACTTTTTATTGACGAAGTTGAAAAAAGAATACCAATATGGGTTTGGTATCAACATACTATTCCGATAGACGAATAAAACGTAGGAACTGGGAAGAATTGGTCAAAAAAAATTGTGAAGCTGGTGATTCCGAAGAAAAGAAAAAACTTTTAGTATGTAAGTAAATATTATTTATTAGACTACATACATAGTGTAGTGAATACATTTCCAATTATTTTATGTTAATCTTTTATATAGTAAATAATATGAAATATAAAATACCATCACAATAGTTACTAAATAAATTACTAAATCATTTTATCTTGCCGAGGGAGTTTATAACTGGCAGTTTAATCCCTCCCAGCGTAGAACGCGCGTAAAACGCGGTATCTGGACGCATTATAAATTGAAGCGCGCGAGTAGGCTCGCGCGCAAAACGCCTTATCTGGACAGGCTCTAAAGTCTAGTAAAAATCAGTTACAAAATTCCAGTTCGGACAGACTGTATGAAGTTAAAAATAATAGTGTAAAAAATGTTATTGCTTAACAAAAAAAAGGATTAGGTATGTACCTACATATTTTATTTTCAAGCAAATCTGTTTTATTTTATGCGAAAAGAGTAGTGGTGATTTGGTAAGAAGCTGATTTGAAATTTGATAGGACATAATAATATTTTATTTTATATCTTGTTATTCCTTAATGTACTTTCATACGACACGTACATTTCTATATAAAATATAATAAAATATACATATACGCAGATTAAATTCCCTTTTCAGCACATAATCGTTTATAGGAATATATCAAATGGAATTTCCATTACAAATTCATATTAACTTTGAGCGCATTACAACAGAAGTCCTCATAAAATTTTATCGCATTTCTTCTGTATGTTTTTATCACTTGTGACTTACATAGGAGCAATATATATGGCTACCACACGTCCCGGATACATGAGAATTTAAACTCTCCACTATTCCATAATAGTTATGATTTCAAAATTATCAAGCGTATTTTTTTACATCAATTTCTAAACGGGTATCTTGTGGTAGATAGTGCACATTATGAGTTTCGTCGTGATGTGTTTGTATGTATGGCGTACGCCGTATCATTTTTGTTCTTTCTCAACAGACTAACATCATAATATGTGTAAAGTGCATAGACCTAGAGCTGAATGGTTTCCCATAGACGACATTAACGTTTTTTTTGAGTCCTCTGCCGCCCGAACTATGTCCGATTGACTTCATATTGATAACTTATTATGTTAAGTCCATAAACTTCGAGCTGATTAGTTTTCTATAATTCCGTTAATTTATTCTCTATGGTTTTCATCTTTCAATTTTTCAAATGTGTCACGGTTTTCAAAATCGTGATTTTCCTGACCGTGAGTTTGAACTTTTGATACAGTAAAAATACACTTTACAAAAATGCATTCAGGGATTGTCAATCTATAAAGAAATACATGTTTATACAGAAGTATATTAGCTTCTGTAGGTATAGGTAAACTGAGTGATCAACTTCATATGTGTATTTTTTACTCTCCACTTCTATCTTCCTCGACGGCTAGGCAGTGAGAAATGAACACCGCATTATTCTATCTTGACACATATCCATCGTCTCATCAACATTGATACATTCTCTAATACATGCTCATATTGCAAGAAATCCAATTTTTGTACATCAATTTCTCAACAGGTATCATATAGAAAGTGCATAATATAAGTTTCGTAATGATGATTTTCTGTGTATGGTGTATTGTGAAAACTTTTGTCTTTGGAATTCTACTATTTGTTTATGAATCCAATAGAAATTCACAAAAATGCATTTAGAGATTGTCAACTTTTCAAGAAGAATAAATGTATACTTAATATGTAGTGGAGAGTTTAGTGTTGGGCACATTCCACTCATTTTAACATGGCTGTGTAGGGGACACCAGAGGAATTTGAAGACTAAGGATGTTCTGCACATGTTCTTCACAGCACCCTGTCAACAGTCACTGATGATTTTAGTGTCTTACACTCTCTTTGACTGTCTTTGACTAGACTGTTTTTGACTGTCTTTGACGATACTGTCTTTGAATGGACTGTCTCTGTCTGGACTGTCTCTGTCTGGACTGTCTTAAACTGGACTGTATTTGACTGCATTTGGCTATCTTCGACTAGATTTAATTGTATTTGACTGGACTGTTTTTGACTGTCTTTGACTTGACGGTTTTTGACTGGACTGTCTTTGAATGGAGTGTCTTTGACTGGACTGTTTTTGACTGGACTGTCTTTGACTGGACTGTCTTTGACTGGACAGTCATTGACTGTATTTGACTGTATTTGACTGTCTTTAACTATATTTGACTGTCTATAACTGTCTTTGGCTGTATTTGACTGTCTTTGTCTGTATTTGACTGTCTTTAAATGTCTGATTTGAATTGATTTGACTGTGTATGTACATTGAATCGCTTGTGTTCAAAGAATTCATATACCTACATACTTCAAATTTTACACTGTGAGAAGGAAAAAAACAGTTTTGTGAATATGATAATGTTTACGAAATGTGTGGTTTATTATCTTTTACTATTTATGCATTATGTTGGTGTTGTTGAAACGCTGCGTTTCCGTTTGTCAAAAAGTGGTAAAACGTCCGATTTTTAGCTATTGGAAATAATGGCAACCCTAGCGATATGTGTCCGTATAAAATGTTAATATCATCTCCTATATATATCGTATTTATAATATACACCAAGTACTTACAGACTATACATATAATAATGATATATGATATATAACAGGCAAAAAATGTCTGTCTATGAAGTATAAGTTATCCCATAAAAGAGTTTATTGCACGATAAAAAGAGTTCAGACGTTAGTAATAACGTCATTGTAAGTTAAAATTCTATACCTACGATCTTAAAAGCCTATATAGTACGGAAATATGACAATCCACTAAGTAATATTGTGTTTGAAATTGTCTTTGTTAGGTACCTAGTAATTAAAATGAAAAAAATAAAGCCCCGTTTAGTGAAACACAATTACTCCTAGGGCGCTATACCATAATTATTGGCTTTACGAAACAAATCAGGTAATTAATAAAATATATATTATTTGATTAAGTTTAATGTTGTTTCGTACAGAGCTTTGAAGTTCATTATGAAATTATTACGAGTATAAACACAAATCCACAAACAATCAGTTATAATTTTTAGCCTGAGTGCTTTCGATGGTTATACCATCATCTTCGGAGGCGACAATCAAAATTAAATATACTAGTTACATGTAACACATGAGATCCAACTGTCGATCGCAATAGTACGTAAAGTTGAAGAATAAGTACCAAACTATAAACCCATAAATACAAATTATTTAATATTTTAAGATATTTGGTTTTCTATACAACACATGTACCTAGGTATGTATGTCAAGTTAGGATAGTATGGAGGTCAGTCCTTTGATCCTACCCAGAATATGAAAATAGCATGTATGTATGTATGTATGAATGTTTGGAGATTAGTATCAAACTATTTAGTTTTCTTACATAGATATTGTGTGTAGGCGACTGCCATACAAATTGTATGAAGCAATGTCGTCACTAAATTCAATTTTTATAAAAATTGTTAAAAAAAATTGAGATGTGCTAATACAATGTAAATATTTTTTATAGTAAATTAAATTATCTAGTTGAGGTGATTCGGTTTTTTTTGATATTTTTAAAAAAATTGGAAATATAGGCAGTTAAACTGTCAAATTAATTCTCTTAAATTTATCATAAAAAAACATATTTTTCTTAATAAAAAATGTTTGAGAAATCCTGGAATTTTTTTGAAAAAAATTATTTGAGATTTTATATTTGTCTATGTTTATACTAATTTTCAGCGTTCTAGCTTTTATAGTTTCTGAGATACATGGAAAATTAAACCAAAATTTTAATAGTTGATAACTCCTGACTGAAACAAAAATTCTAAATTCTGAGTATAAAAGTTTTGTAGGCCTATAACTGTTTATATATTTTGAAATTTTGGGCTCTGTAAATTGAGCGGATCAAAAGTTATCAGGCGGGGACGGACACACACACACACACACAGACACACACACAAAACTCACATAAATGTTCTTCTCCGAATTCTGAGTAAATCCATGTATGGGAACATATCAACTCAATTTTCTCTATTTTTCTTCTCGGGCAACTAACAGATTCTATGTCAAATATTGATTTAACACGCACCCAATAACAAGTTGCCACATTCTGGAGACTTACGATATTAATCGTCTCACAGATCCAGACTGAAAACACAATTAAAAACTGTGCCTCCACCGGGAATCGAACCCGGGACCTTTGGATCAGCAGTCAGATACCTAACCAACTGAGCCATGAAGGCCGACAATAATATATGCTGCGAGGCCTCTAGTTGGTGTTATTAGCATGCAAAAAGTCCACTACGCCATACAAAATGTTCCTTCGTACACGCATCTTGGCTTTAATGTCGATTCATTCAGAGAATTGTCATAAACGAATCGATAGTTGGAATACAACAAAAACGGACAGTACCTTAGTACCTACATAGATTGAGGAAGCGGGGGGGTTTCTTGGGGCGGGGGTGTTATTGGTTAGTACTAAGTATGTGAGTGACAAGTCCAGAATGTTATTCAACTTGACTTTATTTCACATCTAAAGTAATAAAGCAATCAAAATGTTAGTGTATGTGTGTGTGTGTGTGTGTTTGTCTCACGCCTTCTGAAAAACCAAGAGCATCTAAAAATCTAATTTAAGTGCGAACATGTACCTGTATACCTGATGCAGTGTCACGCTAAAAAGAATGCGATAAAAATGCTGAATTTTAAAAATATTTCAATAATTATTTTTTTCATACAAAATTTTCCAAGTCGTATCTGTCAAAAAAGTGTACATTTTGCACGCAAATATCTGTAAGTTTAAAAGTTAGAAGTAGGTATTTACACAAAAAAAAAATATTTTGAAGTATAACTTAGCGTTTAAGTGAAAAACATGGTGAATATTTGGTATAATTATAATGTTTAACTTATTTTTAAAGTAAGCCTTTTGTACATAAACGCCGCCATTTTAATATCTTTTCATACAATATTTCATTTTCCCACCGAATGAATATGTTCTTGAAAATAATAAACCTTTGAAATAAATGTAATTATGAAATAATAAAATGAAACACAAGACATTACGGCAAGTTTTAAGACATATATTGTAAAAATGTGTTATTTATTAGTAAAGATATAGGCATAATAAAATTGCATAATTTGTAAATAATATTTGATTTTTCTGACAATTTTCATTTTTATGGCATCGAACAAACCAATGTAGGTACCTACATATTCAAAAAATGTATCCCAACCATTCGATATTACTTACGTGTTCGAATCGTTTCCATGGCTACAGAAAGAATGTGATATTCAAATAAAATTTGTTAGGAATCGAATTTATTTAGAAGGTTGTTGTAGGTAGGTACCTACCTAATACTATTTACTTAAAAATCAACAATAATATACCTATACTGATTTCCTATAGGAAAATTATTTTATTTATTTATTTATCAACCGTTTGTCCGATTATAATGAAACTTTGGTGAATTGTCGAGCGTATGCCCAGGATGGTTTTTGGATTTAAACTTTTTTCTTATTCTTCTTCTTCTTCGTGTATTTGGTCGTTTTACCTATGAAGGGGGAGTATCCTGGGAAAAGAAGGTCCGACTGTCCCTCCATCTCTTCACAGGTCTTCCAGGACGGGTTCTGCATATAAACTTTTTTCTTCTTTTTCTTCAACGTGTACTTGGTCATCTTACCTATGAAGATGAACTATCCTGGGAGATGAAGGTCCAATTTTCCTTCCATCTCTTCGCAGGTATCTGGATTTAAACTTATTTCTTCTTCTTCTTCTTCATCGTGTATTTTTGGTCATTTTACCTATGAAGTTGGAGAATCCTGGGAGAAGAAGGTCCAACTGTCCTTCCATCTCTTCGCAGGTATCTGGGTTTAAACTTTTTTCTTCTTCTTCGTGTATTTAGTCATTTTACCTATTAAGTAGAGCATCCTGGGAAAAGAAGGTTCTTTCATCTCTTCGCGGTTCTTCCAGGATGGTTTCTGGATTTAAACTTTTCTTAACCGACTGATGGGACGGGATGTAATGAAGGGAAGGGAGGCACTAAAGGGCCTGAAGGGACGGGAGGTATAAAACTGCCTGAAGGGACGGAAGGTACTGAAGGGCCAGATGGGAAGGGACGTAATGAGGGATTAAAGGGACGGGAGGTACTGAAGGGCCTGAAGCGGCGGGTCCTGGAGTCTAATTCTTTTTCTTCTTAATTTTATGTAGACCTTTAGGGCAGTTTTTATACAAACTATTTCCTATGGTCTAATTCATCTTCTTCTTCTTTTATGTATACATTTGGCTCATTTTTTTATAAAAATTATTTCCTTTAGTCTAATTATTATTCTTCTTCATTTAAGTACGTAGACTTTTGGGAGAGTTTTAATACAAACTATTTCCAATAGTCTTATTCATTTTCTTTTATGTAGACCTTTTGGTCAGTATTTATACAAACTATTTCCAATAGTCTAAATATTCTTCTTCTTCTTTTTTGTAGACCTTTGGGTGAGCTTTTATACAATCTATTTCCAATAGTCTAATTCTTCTATTAGGTATATGTATTTTTACTTATTTTATGTAGACCATTGGAATAGTTTTTTATACAAACTATTTCTTATAGTCTTATACTTATTTTTCTCTTTTTTATTTAGTCTTTTGGGTTAGTTTTAAGTCTAATAGTCTATTGTGCAGAAATATTATTAACGATATGCACACTTGATGAAAATACATATGAAATGAATGGGATATGGGATGTGACGATATAACCTGCACTAGAATCTTTTCAATACTTTCGTTTAATTAAATTTAAACCATTTATATCATCCTATTTTGAATAATTTTCAACACCTAATATTTAAAGAATGGGGGTTGTGGCCATTACTGAACTCTTCACAACATTTATATTCAAATTAAAAACTATTTACTATAGTTCAAGTCTTCTTCTTCTTCGTTAATGAAGACTTTCAGTCAAATTGAGCAAAAATATAATGCACACTTGATGAAAAAATATAAAAACGAATGGGATGTGACCAATACTAGATCTTTTCAGTACCTACGTTTGTTTAATCAAATTTTAACCACATCCCAACATCCAAAATTACTAAATTTTCAATAGGTACACATTACAATTTGTTTTCGATGATAATATTTAAAAATGGGGGTTGTGGCCAAACCAATCTCTTTACAACGTTGATAAACAGTCATATTTAAAACCATTACGCATAGTCCATGCGAGCAGAAATTGTATAAATATTATACTTCATTCACACTTTATAGCAATATATAAAAATAATGGGTTGTGGCCATCACTTGAACATTTTACAATACTTAAACTCAATCAAATTTCAAACCACTTTTTTTTTTCTCCTTTTGGCATTGGCATTGGTAACTTTGAAATACAATTGCAGGATTTAAAAAAAAAGGAAATATGGAGCTCTAAATTTCAACGTCTTTGTATTGATTTGGAAATATTGGAGTAGAACAAATGTGATCTTAGTTCACAACACAAGTGCAGTCTGATTTGAAAGACCTGGAGAAGGAAGACATGATCATTTTCAACGTCTGGAATAGTATTCCTGACTCTTACGATCATCTGAAAAAACTCGCGTTTGCTGTTCTTTCCCTTTTTGGTTCTAAATATTCATTCGAACAATCTTTTTCAAGCATGAACTTTATCAAGAGTTAACTGAGAAGTCGTCTTATTGATGAGAACCTGGAATCATGCCTAAAATTAAAAACAACATACAAACCTGACTTACTGAAACTTTCCAAGGACATGCAAGGACTTTGTTCGCATTAAATGTTTGTCATTCATTGTCATGATTTAAATACATGGATACTTTTCTTTCATATTATTGCTTAATAACGAATAAATCTTTATTAAGTGTGAAATCAAGCTTTATTCAGTGTACCCGTAATTTAATGAAGGTCTAAAATCATAATAAAGGTTTACTAAATTAAAAAACAGATTTGGCTCTCAGAATTTTTTTGAATCGTTGTAATGTACATATTTGGCTCTTTGGCCAATAAGTTTGCCGACCACTGGCCTAGACAATAGAATGACCCCGCTGTTCATTCAATGAATGCATCCGACACGACGCATTCGGGAATCTCCGTCGACACGAAGATATAATATCTCAGTTGGTAGCGGTGTAAGGGATAAGGCGGGAAATATAACAAAGTATTTGAATAGTGGAGAGGACGTAGGTATTTTAATACTTATCAAACTATCATTGTTTTTAAGATGTTTCTTGATCCCTAATATTTCTAGAGCGTTCAGTTTTTCTCCGTTCGACTCCATATGCAGAACCACAACACTGTTACAGTGGAAGGGACATAGGTACCAGAATAAATGAACACCTTAGAGCTCTCAAGGGTCTTTTTGGATACTCTGAGATGGCGGACCATTGCATCGGACACCACCATAATTTTGTTCGTATTAATTTGACTAATTATTTCTTAAATAATTTGAGGTCCTTTATATTAGACAACTTTAAATAAAAATTATCAAGTAGTCAGGTACCTAATTCTATAGAAAAATAACAGGTACATTCCATAAGTATTATGAATAACACTAAACAAACCGTACAAAATCTGAAGCAGTACCTAGAATGAAAACCACACAAGGAAAAAAAAGCTATAGGTAGGTACATACCTAGCACCTAAACAACAAAACTAGTTAAAACAAGACATATCAGAAATTTTAACTCTTTCATCAACTAAAACAATAAAAAATATTGGCAATTGTTTTTTTAGCGAAGGCAGAGAAGACAGCGAAATATTATTACATAAATATAATGAATTGGACAAATTCATTGCACTGTTATTCTACCTTCTTGCAGGAATAAACACTTTATTCAAACTGAAAGGAATTAAACACACCTATACATAAGTATAATGGAATTGAAACACTTTATTCAAACTGAAAGTAATTAAACAACTATAAGTTTAATGGCATTGGCCTAGTGGAGTTTCTTATCCAGAAATCACTTCAAAACTAATATCAAAAAAATTTTCGTACATAATAAAAAAAAGAACAGATAAAAATACATACACTTCAGCCCCCCAGAATATTTTTAGGGGCTAGAGAATGTAGTGGAAACATCTACATATATTTGATTGAGAATGCTATTTTGTATTTTGTGTTTTCTTATATTTTCTGTTTATTATTTATTCTTTACTGGATTTTTGTAATAAATAATAAATATAAAATAATGTATAGAAACAGACAATTGATAAACCTAAATAAGAGGAAAATAAATACTCGTTAATAATGACAGTACTACACATTGATTTTATGTACATAGGTATGAAATGAATTGTCTTATCAAGTCTGATTGATACTGGTTTGTTGCACGGGCTCAAAAAAGTATAAAACAAAAGCAGGTAAGTGGGCTCGCACCCAAGTATCTGTTGCACCCAAGTATCCGTCGCACCCAAGTGTCCCGCTGCCAAGTGATCCGCACCCAATTATCTCGAATCCAAGTGTCCGTTGCAACCAAGTATCCCTCACATACACAGGTGTCCATTGCATCCAAGTATCTGTCGCACCCAAGTATGCCGATGCCAAATGTTCCACACACAAGGGTCCCCCATGCAAGTGTCCGTCGCACCCAAGTGTCCCGCAGCCAAGTGTCCGTTGCACCCAAGTATCCGTCGCACCCAAGTATCCCGCAACCAAGGGTCCCGTACCCAAGTGCCGTTGCACCCAAGTGTCCCGCACCCATGGGACCCGCACCCAAGAGTCCGTTGCACCTACATAATGTGATGACTCTATTTGATTCGATTAATTATTTGTTTTCTTATATGGTGCATATAGTCTATTATTGTTTGAGGTATTCGAGTCGTCTTCTTCATCATTTTTCTGATTAAAATTTCTATTTCGTTATGTAAGACGATTATAAAATACAATGGGATAGTTATTTGATTTGAAAATCGCCTTCCAAGGGGAGGAATGTGATGACTTTATAATTTTAATATGCACATATGTGTATATATATTATTATTATTAAAGTATGATAAATATAGGTATTTGATAATATTAAATTGGAATTGTACACTTTATGGGAGTTCTTTGTTGAAGTCGGTGAAGAATATTATAATATCTACTTACTAAACTAATATGGAATATATTTTGGTGTCATTGTTGGTAGCTTTGAACTATTCGTTAAGTTTGTTGATGCAAGTCCAAGGTACATGTGGGGATTGTATTAGTGTACCTATCTGGAATCGGAGGGGAGAGAAATTTGTCTTTAAGTATGTTGATTAGTGGGTGGCGGGGACACTTACTGGCAGATCTTGGTGAATGACGGGGGTACGTGCGAAGCTCCTGGAATTCATTTTTTGGTCTTTGTTTTGAATCCAGTAATATAGTATTCATTAATAATTAGCTCGTTTAAAAATAAATTAAATTAATTCTCATTTAATAATCAGTGCTTATTTGTGGAACGAGGATGAACATCATTGGACCCTAAATCATATTTATTCTTTTTTCTCTTTATTTTTTTCTTTATCTTAAAAATTACAAAATTTCGGTCCATAAATATTTAAACGAAATAGTGATATTTTGGAAGGCGCTATACTACCAGAGCTGCGCAGGAGATCGATGAGTCTTTTTTTTTTATTATTTACTAACAATTTAATTATTTTCTTTTGACGTAATAAGATGAGAATACATGAAAGATTTAATGTAAATTGGAAAATATAATCATTTTTAAACTATTTTGAATTTTCTTTCAAGTACAATTTGAATAAACATAATCTTATTTTAAACATTATAACCTATTTGAAATTTTTCTATATTTTATTAATTTTATATTTGAAGTATTGTGTTTTTATAACTGACAGAGTGAAATGAAGTAAACTTGTATAATCCTAATTCCATAAAAATTGTGTGCATGTAGAATTTAGTGATTCATAAATTATTTCTTTATTTAAATTACTAATAGCATTATAATACTAACAAAATTCAATAACTCCTTTCCTATAAATGCATGTTAAATTGATAAGTTATCCTATCTCGTAGAAAATTAATAAGTATTATTTCCTGTCCTTAATACCAGTATTTTATTTATCGACTATCGTGGTAAAATACTTCACTAATCTAATATAATACTAATCTAATTTACCAAGTCCTTCTACCTTTGATGTCTCAAAAGACATAACCAACTGACCATTGGTTCCTTTCTTCGAATTACTTCATATATCGTTTATTTATTTGTTTATTTGTCATATAGATAGATAAATGAATAAATGAACACTAGAGTTGTGGGGTTATCGATATTTCAAAGGGTCGAAATGTCCCTATCGCAGCTGAAGTATGTTGGAGATATATATATTTATATATATATATAGTAATGCATGTTTTACAGGTAGTCTAATTAATCCCTGTTAATGCACTCGGACCTGGAAGTAATTTGAAATGGTTGACCAGGATGGAAGCGAGCGGGTATAGGTGCTCGTTTCAAACTGCATGAAGCATGAAAAATTAGCATGATCTTCTTGAAAATCTGAATTTTCCTAACCTTAAAATGTCAGATGAAGTATGAAAATCGAGTGAAAAACACAAAACTTTATTAGCCTATTTTGTAGAAGCCTTAAAATGTCACTTAGACATCGCTAATGGAAATCAAAGTATCACCCTATGTGTCTTGAAATAACCATTTTATCTAAAGTAATCAAAATATTCATGTTTCAATCTGTTACTGTAGAAGGAAAATTCGTGTCCTGAAAACTAACATTATAAAGGTATATTGGACATCTAACAAAATTTGATATAAAACTATTTACGTCACACTCATGGAAAGATCGTCGATTGCATATAAATATTGTCTTTTGTTATATAATGTATTTTGGTATTGTTTTAATATGTTTTCATTACAGCAGGATATACGAAAAGGTAGGAAAACTTAAGTTCGTTATTTCCTAACCTCCATGAGTGTGAAAAAGCGTTAAGAAGCATATATCGTATTTTCTATTGAGTTTTATTTATGTTTTTGTTTATGAGAATCATATGAACTTGTTTTATGAAAACTTTCGTCATCCTATTAAGTCTGTAGGTACATGAATGCATTGTCTTCTATATATATATATATAAATATAAGAGAGTAGATCTGTTAAAGATTCATTTTATTATAAAGTAAAATTTACCAAGTCTGTAGGTATATTAATATACATATATCGATCAAATTGAGTAACAATTAAGTTACATAATTTGGGTTGAGAATCGAAGTTTTATCATTACATTATACGAATTTAATAATCTTGTAGTTATAATTTTGTATGTAAATATTAACTATCTTTCAACAGTCGTGGAGTCTGTTAATTTATTAATTATTAATATAATATATATAAATTTTATTATAAATATTCGTCTGTTTATAACTCGTAAATAAAACACAACGTAGAGGGTCCTTTTTAACGTGAATAATAATAATAATTACTAGACGATCATTGGCCAAAATCCGTTGAAAAACATATAAAATTAGCGAAATAAGATAGAAGAATACGATGTTCTTTCATGATAGAATCATTCGATAATGAATATTCAAATAGATGTAATAAATTCTAGATTTACCTTACAGGTAGAGGATAAACTAGTTAGGGAAATTAGCTATAGTACAAGGAAATAGACGTTAGATTTTAATAGGTAGTTTAGCTAGCTAGTTTAGGAGGTTATGGATCCACAGAAAATAGTTTAGGACGATATTTAGTTCAGGTTAGGGTGGAGCCCATCACATAATTTGGTGTCCGTGACCAATATCAGTATTTATTACCTAAATATTGACTGGGATTACTACGGAAGCATTAGAATTAGTTGTCTAGAGAAAGTGTGGTATTATGTCCTCTTTGTCTACCTTGCGAGGAGACGGAATCGTTCGTTTCATTCATGCCATCACAGCAGAATCACGAATCTTGTATAGAGAAAATAGGGAAAAGTGTGGTGTTCTCTCCTCTTTGCCTACCTCGCGAAGGGACGGAATCGTTCGTTTCATTCATGCCATCACAGCAGAATCACGAATCTTGTATAGAGAAAATAGGGAAAAGTGTGGTGTTCTCTCCTCTTTGCCTACCTCGCGAAGGGACGGAATCGTTCGTTTCATTCATGCCATCACAGCAGAATCACGAATCTTGAATAGAAAAAAAAAAAATAGAAAAGTGTGGTATTGTGTCCACTTTGCCTACCTCGTGAAGATGCGAAATCATTCATTTCATTCTTACCATCACGGCAGGATCTTAAATCTCGTATAGGGAAAAGTGTGGTGTTCTCTCCTCTTTGCTTGCCTCGTGAAGGTACGAAATCATTCGTTTCATTCATACCATCACGGTGGAATCATTAAATTCTCGTCTAGGAGAAAGTGTGGTGTTCTATCCTCTTTGCCTAACTCGCAATAGTATGAAGTTATCAGAATTTGATAGATAGCTGAAATCTCTGGGGGGAGAATTGTTTTGGCATAAGTGTAGAAAGAGGTAGAGAATCGTTTATTTACTCGTGTATTTATCTATAAATAATATGTAAATTAAATAATTATTTATTTGAGGGATTGTATAATTGTTAATCTAGGAAAATTATAATCTACATATATAAAGTAGTTGGGAACAGAAAAGAAAATTATCTAGTTGAACGTATATTTTCGTAGATCGAAGTCATTGGCGCATGTAAATATAAGTTTCAGGTAGAATTGGTTGTGTCCACTGTATATTAGATTTTGGTTATTTTATTGAGTAAAATATTATCTATAGTTTAATTTAAAATTGAAACTATTTAATAATGAACAGTGTTAGGAGCGGTAATCTTATTAATTTTAAACACTTAATAGATGATTGAATAGGTTAATTAATGGATGGATAAATAAAATGAATAAGTAGCGGAGACTATAATGATGTCATTATTGATGGTCCTGGGTTCGGTTCCCAGCAGAGGAGAAATTTATTTAAATTCATTTCTCACGCAAATATTGCTTCTCTGGGCTGGAAACACTGGTTGGTTGGAAGAAGTTGCCAACTCACCACTTGCGCAGGGTGCAAGGAAGTGTTTATTATTATTATTATTATTATTATTTATTGAACTAAAGTTGTCTGATATGCTTGATAGAGGAGTGTGGAGTTCGGTTCTCTATACCTAATGAAAAGTTTGGGGCTTTGTTTGTTTGTCTCGCACCATTACATTTGTGGGGAGGGATAAATATAATTATTTAATCATGTACATTGATGAAAATTAGGAAATAATTTATCATAAATAGTATGTTTGAGTTATCTTGATATTAATATTGGTACCTAAATTTGTGTTATAAATATTACCATACTAAGAATAACAAATTTAGACTAGTGATCAGAGTCATAACGTGAAAGATAATTTCTTCCAAGACGTCTCATTGATGTTTTGGAGATTTGCTGGTAAAATTGAAGCTTAATTTTGTATAAATTGGTTTTGAGATTTTATGACAGAGAGAGTTATATTAACTTTGTAGATACATTAGAATACAGAGTTGAATCGTTATTTTTTTATTTTATTAGATACGATTTGGTTTTGAAAATACCTATTTAATTTATAAATACGGCTGGCTTAAAATTCGATGTGTTTAGTTGTTTGTTTGTCATTTTGATCTTTGTAACATATTATTAATTATTAATATATTAATTATCAGTGATAATCCATAGTTGGACTGTTGTAATTCAATTAAATTGATGATAAAAGTATTAGATTAGAATTAATTTCCGGTTTTGTTGAAAAAAAAAAAAATGATTTGACACGTGTCTTATAATGAATTGTATTTGCCAAACTTATAAATGCACTTTTTTTTTTTTTTTTAAATTACACCATTACGATAGGTATTTAGATGTTTAATTTGGGGTATTTTAAAAATATTTTGTTTTGGTAATAGCTGCATTTTACGACGTCGTCCAATTTAAAGTCCTTATTAGACACACATAATATCTAATGTTTTAAATGCTGGGGTTGTTTATTTCAGTCTCAAAGCTCTGTAGTACTTATTACGAAATATTTTATGAGAGTGTGTTTTGGTACCTAATAGCTTTAGTGAGATCATAAAATAAACGGGAATGGTATGATATACTTATATATTGGTTGCCTAAGGAGAAAAATGAATAAACGAATAAAGGGTGCTTATTGAAGTGTTTGTTTCTTTTAATGTCAGTCCGATGTTTTAAGGATGTACTATACATTCTTCGTTAGAACCATGTTTCAGAGGGGATATATTGTATTGTTGATAACTGCATTTTTTGTTTGTCAGCTTAAATAAACAATATTTTATGTTGGGGCAATGAACTTAGAACAAGAAGGTATTTAAAATCATTATGTATAGGGCTTATTGTACCTACATGTAATGCGTTTGGTAATAAATAATATTATTAGTTACCTACATACCCGATGGGAACGAGAATGATATATTTATTTTTGAAAGGGGTTATTGTTTTCTTTTATGTCTAGGAGAATAATATACATATATGTATATTTTTTATCGTTTACCATTAAGAAACGCATAACATATGCATTTAATGAATCAATGTTTTAAGTTTTATGAGTACCGATGTTTCTGTTGTGACTAAAAGATATAAACAATGCATGGACTTGTTATATGTATATTACAAACTGAAATTAGATGTTCGTGGGAGTGCATTGATTTATGGCTCAGCACGCATAGAAAAATATTATTATGAAAGAAAAAGAGTACATACTTTGTCATTAACTTTGGATAGATTAGGTATATTTTTTTTAAATGGGCTTATTCAAATACAAACATTCGGAACTGTTGTATGGTATCATGGGTTCATTTTATTTAGTTCATCGGGAAAAAGAAGAAATTGATGTTACTTATATGTAGACATTGTATTTCTAATACATTTTTTTTATTTTTTTTATTGGTATAACGATTGACAGTGTTTCAGAATTACGATAATTGAGTAATAATAATACAATTTGGCGTGATATTGTTATAAATTAGTTTTGCTAAATTCATCGTTTGATTATTTATTGATTCATTTAGTTGGCTGTTAAACTATTAATGTTTTTGCACTCTTATCTCACCTTTTCTTCTTTTGACGCTTTCTAGTGCAAATAACTTGAATATTGGCGAAATATTTTTTTTTCGATCAATAATTTTGTTAACCAATCATTGGAATTTGGAGTCGATATAAAGGATTTATTTAACATTTTCAAATGCGCAGTAATGATAAATACACTTACACTGTAGGGGAGGAAATATAGCAATGATTGCTTTCTTTCTATTTATCTTTTCTTTCATCCGATTAGAGATAATCTTTGAAGATGGGGCGCTTGGAGTATGTGAGGTATTATAATAGACTATAGTTGGGACGTCAAATATTTTATTGAGAGTTTGCAACCCTCTTCGATTTCTTTTCCTGATTTTTTGTTGATCCACTGGTCATAATACTCTTGATATTTAGGTATACTAATTTATATTAAAAAGATAATAATTTATTTAGATGACATTTAATAGAGTTAGTCAGTTTTGTTAGAAAATTATGAAAAATATTAAATTAGATAGGCATTCCATACATTGGACATATTTATTGAATTCTATGTAGCATGTAATGTTGACCAAATTTATATGATAATTATGGTTTCAGAAATTTGAGGTCGTTTAGATAAATATTTTCCGGAAGAGAGAAGAATTTGAAAATTGTTGTTTTTTCTCAATGTGGTATAAATTCTTTTCATTATCGTAAACATTAATTTGTTTATTTGGACGAGGGGATCGTTATGTTTCGTTATTCCTCCATTGGTTAGGTATTTTTTTGAATAGTTTATTTATTTAGGTAAAATAAACAGGCTTAACCTACAATTATTTTACACGATTAATCTTAATAAAGTAATTACATCGCTGTGTATAACATTTCAAATTGTAAAGTGCAAAAATTAAATTGAAGCATTCGAGAATGACCTACTGGTCATTCGCTTGTTTGAAAAAGAAAAAATAAGGGTAGATTGTACAATCTCCCCAAGTTAGGGCAAGAAAATATATTTTCAAATTCGTTTAATTTTGGGAAAATATCTACAAGATATCTGGTCAACGATATGATTTTGGAATCGCGAGTGATTCGGGGGAGTGCGAAAAATAGCTTATATTGGTTTTGTATGACTTTAGATAAAGGGTTCCGAGATCTTGTATGCATTTTTTTTCTTTTCTATCAAAATTCGGTGAACGCGGTATATTGGTGGCAGCTTGTATGCGATTGTTGACATAGCATAGTAGAATTGAGTCAGCCATTCTTCTTCTTTCCCTCAGGGATTTTATAAAAGTTCATTTTTCTCGTATGTAACTAGATTTGATTTCTTTGAGTAATAAGCCAGAATCTTGAAGATTTTTTTTATTCTCTCAATTCTCACACTTCGTAATTCGGTGACAAAAAGACCGAATTATATTCGAGAGCAGAAACTATGAGACTTTTGTATAAATTCAATGCTACTGTTTGGTCCGAAAGGTCTTTTGTCTGCCAGCATATAAACCCTTGTAGTTTGGAAGTTTTTTTTATTTTATTTCATCTATATGCGTGTCATATTTAATTTTAATATCGAATAGGACGATTAAATCTCTCACATTATCACATCTTGGTAAATAATAATTGTTTATGTTGTGTTGGAAAGATATTTTAGATTTATTATTTGTGAAGGGAAAATATTGACACTTGCTGTCGTTAAAATAAGGGTCATTTAGTTTACACTAATTATGTGTATAGGGAGGCGAGATCTTCCTGCAGTAGATTACAATCTGTGATAATTTCTATTTTACTGTACAGTATTAGATCGTCGGAAAACAGAAAAAAAAAAGAACAAAGGTTCGGATTATTTAGTTCAGAGTAGTGATTTAAAAATGTTTATTTATATAATGGCTTCATTTTTTTTACGAGCTGTGTTATATGTAAGGATACCTACCAGCGTTGCATTCTTTGCTTATATATGAAACATACGCGCGGGATTTGTGCGTTGGGTCGACACGCATGGATACCACTTAGATTGAAATGATTTATTGTTTACGAGCGGTAACAGGAATAGGGTGACCAAAATATTTTATCGAGTGATACATTATTCGGTTGAAATGGAAGGGTGACCGCATTATTTTTTTTTTAAATAGAAAAAGGATGGAATTTCAAATGGTGTCTTCACTATTATCCATACATTTCAAAGTTTAGATATTGATATCAGGGCTTATAGTTGGAGGGGAGAGGTTTTATATTGAATTTGTTTTATATTTACCAATTCGTTGAAGGGACAAAGACAGTAAGGATCGGGGGGGGGAGAAGGAGTATTGTTGTTTGTTCTTCTTAGTCGACAATAATTTTCAGGATGGATGAATGGATTAACAACCGGAGGGGAGGAAATCTTAAATTTATAATAGAAATATGTATTAAATTATTTAGATTAGAACAACGCGTCGAATTACTACTTATGAATTTCGGTTGACTATTTAGTTTCTTCTGTGTGAAGTTCCACAATTTTCCTAATAAAATTACGTAACTTCAGGGGGGAGAATGTGATGACTCTATTTGATTCGATTAATTATTTGTTTTCTTATATGGTGCATATAGTCTATTATTGTTTGAGGTATTCGAGTCGTCTTCTTCATCATTTTTCTGATTAAAATTTCTATTTCGTTATGTAAGACGATTATAAAATACAATGGGATAGTTATTTGATTTGAAAATCGCCTTCCAAGGGGAGGAATGTGATGACTTTATAATTTTAATATGCACATATGTGTATATATATTATTATTATTAAAGTATGATAAATATAGGTATTTGATAATATTAAATTGGAATTGTACACTTTATGGGAGTTCTTTGTTGAAGTCGGTGAAGAATATTATAATATCTACTTACTAAACTAATATGGAATATATTTTGGTGTCATTGTTGGTAGCTTTGAACTATTCGTTAAGTTTGTTGATGCAAGTCCAAGGTACATGTGGGGATTGTATTAGTGTACCTATCTGGAATCGGAGGGGAGAGAAATTTGTCTTTAAGTATGTTGATTAGTGGGTGGCGGGGACACTTACTGGCAGATCTTGGTGAATGACGGGGGTACGTGCGAAGCTCCTGGAATTCATTTTTTGGTCTTTGTTTTGAATCCAGTAATATAGTATTCATTAATAATTAGCTCGTTTAAAAATAAATTAAATTAATTCTCATTTAATAATCAGTGCTTATTTGTGGAACGAGGATGAACATCATTGGACCCTAAATCATATTTATTCTTTTTTCTCTTTATTTTTTTCTTTATCTTAAAAATTACAAAATTTCGGTCCATAAATATTTAAACGAAATAGTGATATTTTGGAAGGCGCTATACTACCAGAGCTGCGCAGGAGATCGATGAGTCTTTTTTTTTATTATTTACTAACAATTTAATTATTTTCTTTTGACGTAATAAGATGAGAATACATGAAAGATTTAATGTAAATTGGAAAATATAATCATTTTTAAACTATTTTGAATTTTCTTTCAAGTACAATTTGAATAAACATAATCTTATTTTAAACATTATAACCTATTTGAAATTTTTCTATATTTTATTAATTTTATATTTGAAGTATTGTGTTTTTATAACTGACAGAGTGAAATGAAGTAAACTTGTATAATCCTAATTCCATAAAAATTGTGTGCATGTAGAATTTAGTGATTCATAAATTATTTCTTTATTTAAATTACTAATAGCATTATAATACTAACAAAATTCAATAACTCCTTTCCTATAAATGCATGTTAAATTGATAAGTTATCCTATCTCGTAGAAAATTAATAAGTATTATTTCCTGTCCTTAATACCAGTATTTTATTTATCGACTATCGTGGTAAAATACTTCACTAATCTAATATAATACTAATCTAATTTACCAAGTCCTTCTACCTTTGATGTCTCAAAAGACATAACCAACTGACCATTGGTTCCTTTCTTCGAATTACTTCATATATCGTTTATTTATTTGTTTATTTGTCATATAGATAGATAAATGAATAAATGAACACTAGAGTTGTGGGGTTATCGATATTTCAAAGGGTCGAAATGTCCCTATCGCAGCTGAAGTATGTTGGAGATATATATATTTATATATATATATAGTAATGCATGTTTTACAGGTAGTCTAATTAATCCCTGTTAATGCACTCGGACCTGGAAGTAATTTGAAATGGTTGACCAGGATGGAAGCGAGCGGGTATAGGTGCTCGTTTCAAACTGCATGAAGCATGAAAAATTAGCATGATCTTCTTGAAAATCTGAATTTTCCTAACCTTAAAATGTCAGATGAAGTATGAAAATCGAGTGAAAAACACAAAACTTTATTAGCCTATTTTGTAGAAGCCTTAAAATGTCACTTAGACATCGCTAATGGAAATCAAAGTATCACCCTATGTGTCTTGAAATAACCATTTTATCTAAAGTAATCAAAATATTCATGTTTCAATCTGTTACTGTAGAAGGAAAATTCGTGTCCTGAAAACTAACATTATAAAGGTATATTGGACATCTAACAAAATTTGATATAAAACTATTTACGTCACACTCATGGAAAGATCGTCGATTGCATATAAATATTGTCTTTTGTTATATAATGTATTTTGGTATTGTTTTAATATGTTTTCATTACAGCAGGATATACGAAAAGGTAGGAAAACTTAAGTTCGTTATTTCCTAACCTCCATGAGTGTGAAAAAGCGTTAAGAAGCATATATCGTATTTTCTATTGAGTTTTATTTATGTTTTTGTTTATGAGAATCATATGAACTTGTTTTATGAAAACTTTCGTCATCCTATTAAGTCTGTAGGTACATGAATGCATTGTCTTCTATATATATATATATAAATATAAGAGAGTAGATCTGTTAAAGATTCATTTTATTATAAAGTAAAATTTACCAAGTCTGTAGGTATATTAATATACATATATCGATCAAATTGAGTAACAATTAAGTTACATAATTTGGGTTGAGAATCGAAGTTTTATCATTACATTATACGAATTTAATAATCTTGTAGTTATAATTTTGTATGTAAATATTAACTATCTTTCAACAGTCGTGGAGTCTGTTAATTTATTAATTATTAATATAATATATATAAATTTTATTATAAATATTCGTCTGTTTATAACTCGTAAATAAAACACAACGTAGAGGGTCCTTTTTAACGTGAATAATAATAATAATTACTAGACGATCATTGGCCAAAATCCGTTGAAAAACATATAAAATTAGCGAAATAAGATAGAAGAATACGATGTTCTTTCATGATAGAATCATTCGATAATGAATATTCAAATAGATGTAATAAATTCTAGATTTACCTTACAGGTAGAGGATAAACTAGTTAGGGAAATTAGCTATAGTACAAGGAAATAGACGTTAGATTTTAATAGGTAGTTTAGCTAGCTAGTTTAGGAGGTTATGGATCCACAGAAAATAGTTTAGGACGATATTTAGTTCAGGTTAGGGTGGAGCCCATCACAATATGTAAGTATCCGTCGTACCCAAGTATCCCGCAGCTTAGTGTCCCGCAA
This sequence comes from Molanna angustata, assembly GCA_963576475.1. Taxonomy (NCBI): domain Eukaryota; kingdom Metazoa; phylum Arthropoda; class Insecta; order Trichoptera; family Molannidae; genus Molanna; species Molanna angustata. The sequence continues at coordinate 9,016,096 of OY754985.1, read as the reverse complement.
CCAAGTGTACGTCGCACTCAAGTATCCATCGAACCCAAGGGTCCCGCATCCAAGTCTCCCTTTCCGGATAAGGTAAACTCGTATGTTACGAATGTTGCCCTGATAGTTTTGCGTATATGGCTATGGCAAATTGTCTGATCTTATGTCCCATGTAGATATAACCAAAACTATTAGATTGATGTCATTTATTAAAAAAACTACACTTATCTATGAAATGAATATCTGAATGTTGTCCATTATCAAAGCAGCTTCATTTAATATTGATTGTTTTATTAATCAATTCTCGAAAAAAAAATATTACTCTTTTACACGTTTTCTTTTCACTCCATTTTGGAATTAGGTATTTTGAATTTGTATAAGTACCTACTTTTATTCCAAATTCCAACGTTTTATGGTTCATCGTTTTACGTCTTGACTTCTGCGTTGAGGAAATTGGTATTTAGCTAATGGAACTTCTACATTTTTTCACAAATACCTACTTATTCAAAGGACTTAACGATTTTTTTTATGTTCCAAGCTCCTGACTCTCGACAAATTCGTGCAATAATATATAGCAGTCATTTTAAACTGAGATTAAAGGAAATTTCTCAAAAAACCAGGTGCCTCCAACTGGAATACGATTTGGCTTTCCATGTTTTCCCGTCAAAGGCGAGCTACTGCCATTATGGGGTGGTAAAACGCAAAAAATATTTTCTTTTGTACAAAAATATCGTTAAAAACTCATTCCTATGTTTAGTTACAGGCTGCCCCAAGAGATATTTTAACATTTTTCTAATACCAACCTATCAAGATTTTCTTCCTGCTCTACAAAATAATACTTTTTTTAATCCTCACTAACCCAAGGGCATATAGTGGGGACTTATGATTTCGCAATTTTTAAGGGTATTTTTTTAATTGCCGATTATCAACTAGTAAGAGACCCCTGGGTAGACCAAGGCAAAGAGTGATGGACAGTGTTACCCGAGATCTGAACGTGCTGAATGCTTGTGATGATTGGAAGTCCACTGGAGTTGACAGGAAGGCTTGGAAATCAATTGTTCAGGAGGCTAAAGCTCTACCGGAGTTGTATGGCCATCGGAAGTTAGTAAGTAAGTAAGTAACATGCTGAGAACAAAGTTCTCTTGAACAAATCGACAGTTGGATCACTAAAATTATTAAATCCATGTTTTCTTACTAGCCATTCACACAATATGACAGAACCACTAAACTTATTCTGTTCTAAGATGTTCTGATTTCTGGTTTATGTATATACTCTTTGAACACAATAACTTAATGTATATTACTCTACATCTTGGGGTTTATATGAGCTTAGCTGAACCCAGTCAAAGTAGATAACATATTAAGTATTATATTATCTCATGAAAACACTTTCTCAATGGCTGACCGTACTTCTATACCTCTATAAAGGTATATTAATATACAATGCCTCTAAAAAGAGGAACTCTCGTAAAAATTACGAGTTGTTTTGTATGTAGGTAGATATTATACACCTATGTATATTCTGAAACATTCTCCCAAAAGAAGGTAGTTGGTATTTTTTTTTGATAAATTACTTAGATTTGCAGATCTGTATTTATTGTTATGAATTTTTGAGAGTTGGCCCACCACCACCCAGACTCGCTTTAGGAGATGAAGTCTCCTATTCGAGTCCACTGAATACGCCAGCAAAAGGCGCACTTAAAAAGTGTGCCGCGTATAGGTGCGTGAGGGTGACCTTTAGGTTGCTCAAGAGCAGCCCGCAGGTCACACGACACATGCATCCTTTCGGTTACCAGAAGGGCGACCTCCAGGATGCACACACCCCAAGATCAGTTTACCCTCAAAGCCCCACAATTATTATTATTTTTTTTTTCGTTTATTACCCCAATTTATAAAAACAAATACAACAACGGAATACAATAAAATAGAGTTACAACGAATATCATACAAGGAACAATCCACAACAGCAAATAAACAAGAAGTTAGTTCGGCCTCTGTGCAGCAGATTCGCATGCACATATTGTTATGAATTGTTTTGTCATATTCTCCGAGAGAGTCTCATAGATAAAATAAAATAAAATAAATTTTAACACTCCATAAGTTTGTACAATAGTTTCGCCGTGATGATATTAGTAAAATTCTTTCTTGCACCCTGCGTAAGTTGCAAGCTTATTGCCAGATGAAAATTTCTTCTACCTAACAAAAATGTTTCTAGTCTCAAGAGAAGCAAGCCGGGAATTGAACCCAGGACTAGGTATATATAATCAGATTTCAGATGTCTTCCTTAATTTATTCAGCGCATACATAGTTAACAATACATAGTTAACAGCGCATAAATATGTAAATATGTACATAATCTGGATCTGTGAGACGATTAATATCGTAAGTCTCCAGAATGTGGTAACTTGTTATTGGGTGTGTGTTAAATAATTATTTGACATAGTACCTGTTGATTGCCCTAGAAGCAATAATAAATAAATAAACAAATTAATAAAATAATGTCAGTTTTCTAAAAAAATATGAAAATCGTCGATTCAATACTAAAACTTTTTACCTTTAGTCAGGCTAGTGTTCCAAAAATTTTATAAACTCTAAATTTAATGACTTGAAAATTGCTGATCATATCACCATCAAAATCGAGGCTTTTCGACAAATACAGGCCATGGCACGGTACCATATGACGTCATCAAAATAGTGACAAGGCAACACTACTAAACGACACTACTTTAATGACGTCACCGGTTCCACGGCATGGCCAGTATTTGTCATATCCAAAATTGCGAGTAAAACTTATTTTAAAATTTTGAAAACAATCAAACGAAAGAGTCAGGGCGGAGTATTTTGTTGATTCCGCCATATATACATATTTTTTTTTACTTTCTTGCAAGTACATAATATACATCTTCCAACGTTCCCTAATACAAACATGAATGCTTGTGCTATAGGTGAATGAAATCGGTCGAGGCAGGATTCGAACTCGCAATTAGGTACTGCAGGCCAAGTCAGTAAAAAAGTCGAGATCCGACAACGTATCGCCGCTCTTCTCGCCATGTTTACGCCCGAGACGACAATTCGTAGTCACTAAGCGCTGTCGAGTTCGTAAATGCACTTATTAGTATTTGTCGCCGTTAGGCTGGCTTGCGGTACATTTTTGAATTATCATTTATGGCAATACACAATATTTTCCCCATGATTTGAATAAATGTCAAATTTGTTTACTTAAATTTGTTAAATAAATATAATATGGTCATATTTTTAAGCACGAAAGCAAGTTATAATACGATTAAATTAACTTCTTTTGTGTTTATTGAATGTTTTGAGAGTAATTTTAAAAATTATTTTTAATAATATTTCGATCAATTTATCAAGTGTGATGACAGCAGCGTGTAATTTTTTTACTAAAAACTACGCCGAATTTTCTTTTGTTTAGTGTTAAAATACATATGTGATATAATAGCTTACAAGAATACTTTCTCAAAATCAAAAATTATTTCAAATCTATACCTACGGAAAACATTTACGGACGCATAGAATTATAATGTTATAATCTAAGTACGGACGCATATTTCCAATAAATATACAACCAAATAAAACTTTTGTTACGCGGTAATTAGCAATAAATGAATTACGCGGAATATTTAAAGGGTTTGAAGAATCTCTTAAACGGCGTCGTTTAACCCGTTTATATAATTATTCTCAAAATAAATATGAAATTCGGCATTGTTCGCGTACAAAATGACATTTTATTCAACATGGCGGCGTTAGATCTTGTCTCTCGACTCGATGTCGACCATGTCGACCCAATCTCGCCGTCAAATAAGTGGGCGAGAACGATTCGACGCGTTAACTGCTTAGTGACTACCAAAACTGTCAAAATATCGACTAGTCGTTATTTTGACAGTTAATCTCGACATTTATCGGTCGAGATCTACTTACAGACTTAGCCTGCTGGATTACTAGCTCAGCGCCCTAACCGTTCTGCCATCGACCCATCTGATAGATAAATCGTGACGAAAATATATTCAGTACCTATGTACATAAATTCAATAACGTCAATGAACCATCTTCTGCTCGAGATTTAATCAATAAATAATTTAAGGCAATAAACAAGTTCGAATGCTTACATTAAAAACTTATTGGTTAAGAATAATGGGAAAACATCTAAACAAAATCTTCCGTAAACATAAAATGTAGAAAAAAATATAATATTTGATAAAGATATGAAAGCACAATGTTCAGTTATTCTGATTCGAGATATAATATCTAATGCAACCAAAACATCTGCAACTAGGTATTGTAAAACATGTTCAAAAGAAAACAAAACCACGGGAAATAATTGTATTAACTGTATCGATTTACTAAATGCAGTTCAATAAACAATTGCTTCAATTATTATTAGCGAGTACAAATTCAATTCAAGTTGAAGTGTTTTCAACTACGAAAATTTCAATTATTCTGAAGATAAATTGTTGACAAATTTGCAAAATACAAGCGTTGAAAACCAAAGAATGATAAATGAAACACAGCAACAATACTTAACCACAGTACTTTGATGACGTCACCGGTTCTACGGCATGGCCTGTATTTGCCTCATTCAAAATTTCAAGTAATACTTACTCATTTTCAAAATTTGAAAACAATCAAACCAGTGCCTATACTTATACTACCAGAGCGGAGTACTTTGTTGACTCCACATACAAACACTCTCAACACGATACTAGTTGATTATTTAGTATAAAATTTTGTCTGTAGATCCATACGGACACTTGGATTCGTCAGTTATATTTAACAAATTGCAATTGTAAATTTCCATCAAGATCCAAGTTATCATTGAACATTTCGTCAACACTATAAAATGCTTTACTGATGAGATACGTCTTCACCTCTATCTCAAAACTAAAATCTTCGTGTTTTTTACTATATCAGGCAATTTATTATACAGCCAAACACTTGGACAAACGCTCTTTAAAAGATTTGTCAGTCTGTGTCCGACTTAACTAGAGTTCTTGCTTCTTGTCTTATAGATATCTTGATCATCTTTAATAAAAAAATATCCTTAAAAATCTCAAATTCATCACTCTTAAAAGTCGGTAAGTTTTTGACCATTTTTTTTAAATGGATTATAATTTTTTAACCACCCTGTATTTTCTTTGTACTGTCTTTGCATACGTCATGATCAAAGACTTACCCAGACAATGAATGCAAATTGCTCCCATAGGCGGGACTTTTCAACTTAAATCCCATACGTTGCAATACGTCGCTCTCCCTCGCACCACTGTCGAGATTCACATAGATGAGGCGAGCGAGGGAGATGGGTAGAGTCGAAACGGAGTCTGGGGATCGTTTTTATTCATACTTTACGCTTCCTAAGGAATTTTTAAGGTTACATACTACTTCACCGACATCTAAACCTCTATGGATATTCCTTAAGGAGAGTTTAACTAAATTTCTGTGTGTATTTCACTCTGTTTTTTGCAGATTTTTTTTTCATACTATCGAAATTGTGTTACATATGTTGAGAATTCTGATTTAAGTTGCGACAGAAATACAAATTTTCTAAAAAGATTTCATCTTAACATATTGGATTATTTTTAAGTCGGTTTAAATTTTGCAACCTTAACATTATATTCGAAAGAAAATATCTTTAAAAATTATGAAATCATGAATCTCCACTGTTCTATAGCATTATAAAAACACAAAATATGTAAATCGAATAATGTATTTTTAATTGCATTATACGCAAACATTGGATTTCATATGTGCGAGACACCGTCACGTCCGTCATCTCATTTACAAGGACTGTTGCTTTCGAATAAATCAACTTCTTGATAGTTGGCGTTACAAAAAGGTTTCTTCGTTGCCTCATAGATGGCAATAGTATAATCTCGTATTTTTCAGGTGAAATAGTGGATGAATACATATATCTTGGACACAAGATAAAACTGGGCAAAGAAAACCAAACAGCGGAACTGCCAAGAAGAATAGGAATGAGTTGGGCAGCTTTTAGCAAACTTAGACACATTCTAGAAGATAAAGAGATTCCGATCTGTCTGTAAAGAAAAACATATGAATCATGTATACTGCCAGTGACTACATATGCATTGGAGACCTTGGCCCTTACAAAAAGAAATGTAGAAAAGCTCAAATGCACACAGCGATCCATGGAAAGATCCATGCTTGGTATAAGCCTAAGAGACAGAATAAGAAATGAGGAAATTAGGAAAAGGACCAGAGTAGCGGACGTCATGGATCGCGTAGCTACATTGAAATGGCAATGGGCGGGACATATTGCTAGACAGGAACCCGCAAGATGGACCCCTAAAATATTGAGATGGAGACCTTGGGAAAGTAAGAGAGGCGTCGGAAGACCTCAAAAAAGATGGTCTGACGACATAGCCGCTGTGAGGGGTAGAAATTGGCAGCAAGCAGCAACCGATAGAAGGAAGTGGAAGAATATGGAAGAGGCCTATATCCAGCAGTGGAGGACAGAGGGCTGAAGAAGAAGAAGAAGAAGAAGATTCAGGTGAAATGTTAAGTACTACTTATTCAAATATATAGAACTTTCAAAAATTACATTGAAAAGGGAACTCAATAAAGGCATAGTTGGTGAACGTTGCGCAAGCGCATAAAGTGATCATGTAAACCAGCCGATGACAGGTCGCATGTCCTGTAGGTGTCTGAGTCCTTGGTTCTTCTATAGTATCCCAACTTCGTCTCTATTGAGATGTTATTGTCAATAAAAAAACACAAAATATGAATGAACAGTGTACATAATATTCGTCATGAAACTGTCGATTATATTCGATACGACAGACGCAAACAAAACGCCAGTAATATGTCAAAGTTCAATTGCTTTTCCGTCGAGGATTTGTTTTTTTTACCCTTTTTGTTTGTTTGTTTTTCCGATGATTTTGTTTGTTCAACGGATGGTTTTAATGTGTTTGACGTATGTATTTAAGTGTCGCACGATATAATATATGTACAATGTTGACCTTTGCTATTTTGACTGGACTGCTTGTAGGTTACCTGTGTGTGAAAAAATGGGTTAACAATAACACTTAATTCCTGTTTTGTGTTAATCCGGTTACCTCAAATCACACTGATTGTTTGCAAAACACAGACAACCGCGAATATCGAAGATTGATTTATTAAATTAATATTACTATACCTCTGTTATTCCAGCACCCGTCATCCTTATTGAGATGGATAAAGGTCCTTCCCAAAACTATTTAACAACATGAAAAAAAGAAAACTTGTACCATCTTACTTAATTACTTATACACGTAAACTATCTGTTGACGCGGATATGAAATCAAAGTTAAAAAAAAGTAAGAAACGAAAGTGGACTGTATTTTTTGTGGTGCGGGTGATTAGTTGCAACCACCGCAAGGCAAAGGATGATGTATGGAACACTCACTTGATCCTTAGTCCTTTCCCTTGGTAGGATGATTACACTCGATACTATGATCCGATTCATATTATTAAAATTAATACTAAAAACGTTTTTCCTTGTTATTCTTCATCGCAATCGTGTTTAAATTGACTCAATATGGACAACGCGGTGTTTTTTTTTTCATTTTTCAAATATGTTTGCTTATTTTAGATAATGTCTGAGGTTGTATATGTATAATACTTGCTTTGGCAATACATATACTATACTTGTTACAAGGGCATACTCTTTTATTTATTTATTTATTTATTTATTTATTTATTTATTTATTTATTTAATATTGCTTCTCGGGCAACTAACAGGTACTATGTCAAATATTACTTTAACACGCACCCAATAACAAGTTGCCACATTCTGGAGACTTACGATATTAATCGTCTCACAGATCCAGACTGAAAACACAATTAAAAACTGTGTCTCCACCGGGAATCGAACCCGGGACCTTTGGATCAGCAGTCAGATACCCAACCAACTGAGCCACGAAAGCCGACAAAATCATTTATTTTATATGATTTATTTTATACATAATGTATTGCGGACAATACATATTATGAAATAGATAAGTTTATAGAAGGGTAATTCGAAGAAAAGAGAGCATCATTATTTTTTATAAAATGTCTTGAAAGTTTTCAAGTTGCTCTACTATAAGTTCAAAACATAAAATTACATGAAAAAAACTATGAGTATCTACATAATTACTTTTTGTAAAAATGTTATTTCGAAAGTATAGCAACAATATATACATTTTCCACATTATGGCCACAATATACCTATACATAAGAATGACGTTTCATGATATTATAAGTTTTTGTTACAAAAAATATATAATTAACCGTTTCAGTGCTAATCTCGAGACGTTATCGTGATGAATCATACGCTACACCAGTGCGGATCTCGATAGGTAATCGTGATGGACAATGCTCCACTTTAACTCGCTGTAGAAATCTTATTTATCGATATATCCAAAAAATAATAATTACATCGTGTAACCGAATCATTTATCTAAGTAAATACGTTTTTAAAAAAATTAAAAAAAAATTCGGTAGATGGCAGTAGAGTGTTTACTTTTTATCTATTTCATCTCGATACGTAATCGAGACCCGCACTGAGATACCGCTTTGTATGGATATTAATGTTGCTTATAACCCATATCCGAGTTCGTAGAGATTGTGCGCCGGTTTAGAAAAATAATTATGTTCGGTTTTTATTTAGTTTATAAAAGCAAAGTATTTTGTTGTAAATTTATATGTTTTTATTTGTGTCTTAAACGTTGATTCATATTTCAAAATAACTTTTAAGTTCATGAGTTTTTTAGAGTAACTTCGATTTTTTGTGTTACCGACTTTGAAAATTTTACTAGGTGATAGACAAAATACATTTAACATTTTTTGCTATTATGAATGAATTTTGCTTTTATAAATGTTCCGAAAAAGTAAGTACTCAGAGCCTGTTGAGTTATTTCAGTATTATATATAACAACCAATGATTTTATGACTATTTTCTACTATATAAGTTGATAAAGTCGCGGTGCAGCGGCGCATAGGTCATAACGCTTACAGATAAACTTCATACAAACGTATAAGGTACTAAGCAATTGTTGAAAACTGTGTTTGTTTTCGAAGAAATACTTAAAAATTCATAAATTTTAAGCTGATTTTTATTCACTATATACATTCCTATATCTTTTTTTACCTATGTGATATTTTATTGCTAATAAGTCATGGTTTTGTGAGCTGGAATGTTGAAAAAATCAGTTAAATAGTATGCAGAAAAACAAAATAAACAAAAAAATGTACTCAACATTTAAAACAGCTAAAAACTAATATTCTCGTTGAAGATTTCAAGTATCTCAGGTGAGTAGTTATTGAGATATGACGATTTTAATTTTGTCCGAAAATTGCGCCGCACTGAGGTGTTACATTGTTTCGCATACGCTTAGCACGGAAAAGGTTAACCGTAGAAAATATGTGAAATCCAAACAAGCAATGGTATACGGTAGGGATAATAGCTGAATCTGAGACCGCCTTGCAAAGAATGTTGAACAAATTCCACGTGGTATTACAGAAGCTAAATATGTCTATATCAGCAGTCGGTAAAATAAAAAGTATTACCAAACAACCTTTAAGGTATAAGCTACATAAATAGTTGATGACTAGCCCATGGAACATAAGTATGAGTTTCAAATATTTAATAGTAGAGATCTGCAACCATAACGACCTGTACAGTAAAGTCCACGAACAAGTTAATTAAGCATCTGCCATATCAAAATAAGGTCTGGAAAAATAAACAGATGTGACAGCAACGAAAGAAATTAGTGCGACCGATTATGACTTATATGCTGTGGAAACGCAAGCAGACACAGCAGTAGGTACATACCATGGGGTTCCTAAGGACAACGGAAATGAAGGTTGTAAGGTCAATCACTGGAAAACTTCTCTGAGGTCGTGTTCGCAATGGTGAAATAAGAAAAACGTGTGGAATAGAGGACACCGTTCGTTGGAGTAGATCCAGAAGAAGACATTTAAGTATTTATTTATTATCTAATAAAAATTAACAATATCATTTTTTTACATATTATATATCCACTTCACTAGACTTTGCCTGTACCGAGGTGGGATATTTCACAATCACATCAATACATCCATATACAATATTTTCATTGTATTTCGTACGATTTCTATGTAGGTATCCAAACAAAAATATATGAAACAATAAATAAAAACACAAAACAAAACTAAATATATCAGACAAATTATGGCATTTTTTGCACACACACACACCAACACACACTCACACATACATACACCCTCACACACTCACAAACTAACACATCATGTTCATGTGTACAAGGTAGGGACACAGGTAAGCATGTTTTCAGTTTCCTTTCTTCCCATTTTTAGCAACCAGTCCGTCAACAACCCTTTAAGTGCAGGTTTACCAAGGTTAAAATTTGTATCTTGAACTCTTAAACAGCCTGGGTCCCAAAAATGTTCCTTTGCTGTACCGAGTGTTTGTTACGAAAAAGTAAGTGTTGTAAATAGTACTTATTTAAAGTGTATGGTAATTCTAAGTATCGTCAGTCAAAAAGGGTAATTTATTATTCAAATTCCTTGGTCAACTGAGGGTTAAAATCAATTGAACCTACTTACTTCAAATTGTGTCCAAGGAAATTCGTAAAACACAAATCGTCTTATGTGAGATGTATTCATTGCACGTTTATAACGCTTTTTGGTTTACTCCCACAAAACAAACAACAATAATATGGTTTCCTTTCTACTTACATATAAATCAGACTAGGTACAACTATGTATTATATAGGTATGAACAATTCCCATAGGAACTGCTCCCGTTTAGTATTAGAGTCAATAATATTATATAACGATGACCAAACAAATTACGTCAGAGTAAGTAATTTTGTCAACAGAAACTATTCGTATAGTACTTACCTATTTTATTAGTAAACCTACAATTATTGTGTTGTCCAGAAAATAAAAAAAATGTTATAGGTGCCTACAAATAAAATGGCCATTGAAAAATGTACTTTACAAAAGACAAATTTCAGTTGAATAAATGTTCTGAAGTTGGAGTAGGTTCTTCTCATCAGTTTCAATCCTAAGATTGGTTTGTAAAAGCTATGGCCGCCTCTCTTCTACTCCGCCCTGTCCTCTGTTAGCCTCTTCTTCTCCACGTAGCTATTACAGCACATGTTGTCGATCACCTGGTCCATGTAGCTTGGGGCTAGGTTGCGGCCATAGGGGCCTAGCCATTAAAGTTGAGGGTGGCTGTAGCCCCACCCTAGGATTCTGGGCAACAGGTCAGTACCTTCTTCAATTCTTACCTATGGAAGAGCAGGGCAGACGCCTTAATGCCTCGCTCGGCGGTAACTCATCAAACGTAGCGATGAGTAAGTCTGCATCATCGGGCGATGGAAATCGAAGCACTGAAAGTACTGTCCGGTGGTGTACCTGAAATTCGCCAACATGAGTACTAAGGGGTGGAGGAGCCCCCCGTGATGATTGGTCGGCACGACCCACTCGGCGGTACCTGAGTTGATGACGAGACAGGTGCAGCTGACGCTGGGCCTGGTGTGGAAATCGAAGAACTGAAAGTACTACGGGCGTGGCGAAGGCTCCCTGTGGCAGTCTGTTGTTCGTGGAGCTGCTGGGAGGGTAACCCCTGCTATGATTCACGGGCCTTCACGAGTGTGGTTGGACTCTTAGTGGCAGTGGTATGAAATATGCATGGTGGTAGTTCTTGTTTCGTCCGACGAGCAGCCGCTCCGGGGATGAACAGAACACTTACATAGTTCTATAACGTTCCCTATGGAGTGGGAACGTTATAGAACTAAAGGTGACTGCGACTTTCCTCTTGGTCCATGTAGTTCTTTCTTGGTTGGCCTCTATAATTGCTGCCCTCTACCATTCCCTCCGGATTAGGTTACTTAACAAATAACAATAATGAAATAACAATTGAAACAAATAGGAGGAATAACATTATTTTATTTTTTAAATATCTTTATTATGAATCTCAATGTAAGCATGCCGGTATGGTTGTATGCATGCTGGTATGTTGATGATCCGATAGCAATGAAATTTCACGTGAATTGTCGAGCGTTTTACTCGGGACGGTTACTGGATTTAAAAAAAATAATCTTCTTCTTAATCGGTCATTCGACCTATGAAGATGGATTATTTTAAATTTTGTTATATCTTGTATCTCGCGTATGAGAATTGGCCATTGTCTTGTTGCTTCCCATCTTTACAGAATTAATGTTATTAACAGTCCACTTTGTGAGTGTGGTCAGGAGGAGGAGACTCTTGACCATTTATTTTTTAATTGCTTCAACCGTTTATCTTCCAACAATTTATTTTATTTTAATCTGGTTAAAATAACTTGTACATCCCCAATCAATATCCCATATATAATGTCTATTCAAAATTTTAAATAAACAATCATATTACTTAAATAATAAATAAATTTGGAATGGTAAAAAAAAAACCAAAGTTTTCAGTTCTACTAATTTAATGACACTGACTAGTTTCGGTCATCCAGTGACCATTTTCAAAGTGTTACTTAACTTCTAAACTCTCTAAAACATATTACTTAACTTCTTAACGTCAAATAACATCCAGCTTTTGATTTGTTTGATTTTAGCAGGTTAAACCAAATTATGATATTTTCACCAAGGCAGAAAGCACTCTCTGTAGGGTGAATTGCCATTAAACAAAAAAAAATGTTATGAATCAATATCTTAATGTAGTTCTTCGGGGTAGGTTGATACACAATTATTTACGAATATCAAATATTTAAAGATAATTACTTGACACGAAATATTATATTATTCTACAAGATAAACCTTATTAGCAGGAACCTACCTACTTGACTAAAAATGACATTATAACATTTCACTAATATTGATATATTAAAATGAAAAATAATTATAGTCAGTACCTCCCTATATGCAAGTATTTAAGCAATAATTTTCTGTATTCGCACCTAACTATTCAATTACTATGAAATTTAAGTAGCATATACTGAAAGTTTCCTGGATTTTAATGTATATGCTACTTAAATTTCATAGTACATCACGTCAGTACATCACGTTCAGTACATCACGTTCTCTTCAATCAATCAGTGGTGCTACAACCCATCGTGGGTCCTGGCCTCCTCCCGAAGCTCCCTCCACCCCACCGTGACCATCGCTTCCTGCCGCCAATTCACAACGCCCACTGTCCGCAAGTCCCTATCTGCTCCATCTAACCCAGGTCTAGGTTGCGGCTCTAAGGGCCTAGGCAGTAAAGGCGGGGGTGGGCGGCCGACGCTGTTGTGCCCTCGTCAATTCTGTACTTGGAGAAGAGCAGGACGGACGCCTCTAGTCTCGCTCGACAGTTACTCGTCAAACTGTGGCGAATGTTGTTGTGTGGTTCGGGCACACCGCCGGCGCAGACGTCGGGTCAGACATCCTGTGTTGACAACTAGACGTCAAATCTAACAGGTGATGATTGCGTCGGATGCCCCCGGTGTTAGCCCGCGGAACCTTCGGACGCCAACAAGAGGACCGGGGGGTCGGGGTACAAGCCCCTCCGACTTGAAACGGAGTGTTCTTAGCGGCCGATTTCGAGACCAATCGGAGGCCCTGACGTGTGTGGTTGGATTCTCGGGGGCAGTGGTTGAACCCGATAGATGGAGGATATTTTGTGTTTGTCCGATGTTGCGGCTGCGTCCGGTGGCGAACAGGGCCAATGGGCTCTATAGCGTCGCCGGCGTGGAAGTGGATCGCGATCTCCCTCGATGCTCCATCTAACCATCTCAGCTTTGGCCTACCGACGCTTCTTCTGCCCATTGGTTTTGTAGCGAATATCCTAGTTAGTGGACAGGTTTCGTCCATTCTCGCTACGTGACCCAGCCATCGGAGCCGGCATATTTTGATGTACTGGGTGACGTGTACATCTAAGTACAACTGGTACAGTTCGTGGTTGTACCTGATACTCCAGGCTCCATTTTTGCATACGAGGCCATAAATGCGTCTCAATATTTTTCTTTCAAAAGTGTTTAACCTTATTTCATCGGCCTTTGTCCATGTTTCAGCAGCATATGTTAAGAATGGTCGTATGAGCTTCTTGTACAGTTGGACTTTTGATCTCTTCCATACTACATATACCAGACTTTAATATTGGTTTTGTAGCCCAATATAACATTTGTTTGCTACTCTTCTTTTTATCTCATCCCCTACTTTATTGTTGTTAGTTATGAGTGAGTCCGTCTCTTCACGTCCTTCAGTAACTCTCGTCCTTCCAGTGCTTCTTTCAGATTCTCCCGCCTCTTCCATGCTTTCAGTACCTTAAGACCCTTCAGTACCTCCCGTACTTTCAGTGCCTCCCGCCACTTCAGTACCACCCATCCATTCAATACTCTTCAGACCCTTCTATTCCACCTGTCTCCTCCGTCTAATATATATTTTTTTTCATATGTCACCGGATCTTGAAATGAATTCTTAATAGATGTTAGATGTCAAATAAACTAATATATATTAGAGGCGTCCGTCCTGCTCTTCTCTAAGTACAGAATTGACGAGGGCACAACAGCGTCGGCCGCCCACCCCCGCCTTTACTGCCTAGGCCCTTAGAGCCGCAACCTAGACCTAGGTTAGATGGAGCAGATAGGGACTTGCGGACGGTGGGCGTTGTGAATTGGCGGCAGGAAGCGATGGTCACGGTGGGGTGGAGGGAGCTTCGGGAGGAGGCCAGGACCCACGATGGGTTGTAGCACCACTGATTGATTGAAGAGAACGTGATGTACTGAAGGGCCTGAACGGATAGAAGAGACGGGAGGAACTATAGGGACGGAAGGTACTGAAGCGACGGGAGACACCGAAGAGACGGAAGGCACTCGAAAACGATGAAAATATAAAAAAAATTGGAAGCACTATCCTAAGCCGGTGCCTCAACTTAACATCAAATTAATTAATATTATTGTCATAGTTTTTTTTTATTCAAACTTTTTTTTTATTTCACATATTACATATATACTAAGGCCCTATATTCGTAGAGGTATTTCTAAAAACCCATTCATGAAGTAAATATTCTGCCGTATCTTAATAAATAATTGTTGTCAGGAAGCCTGGTATCTTATGTAATAATAATAAATAATTATAATAATGAGAAGCGGGTAGATACAAATTTTCCCTATAATTCCTCGCTAAATCTCTACCAACATCTTGAAGACAATATTTACATTAACTCCTAGTGAAATCCGATCCTACTTTAGACAAATTCACCTTAATTCCACGTAAATTCACTACTCATCTCTGTATAGCAGGTACTTACTATACCTTCATTCTCTTCAATACATTCTACATAGTAATCTTACAATACCGCCTTCCTATAGATCACCCTTGAAAGTAAAGTCATGTTGAATAAAATGAAATTTCCCATATCCTTACAACTATTTTACCTTGAAAGTTAATTAACGACACAGTATATTGTACACTACAATAACATACTATGTAAAGGTGTGTGTGTGTGTGTGTCGACTTGGCATACATACCTACATGTGTTGTATAAAAAACAAAATGTCTTTAAATATTCTCAGTAATTTGGATTTATAGGTTTTAGTACGTATTCTACTATACATACTATCGCTATCGACAGTTGGATCTCATGTGTAAAATGCAACTGGTTATACATCAATTTTCTATGTTTGTGTACATGCAATAAGGATTTATCCAAGTAAATGTTGATTTAAGGTTGACGCATGAATTGTTTTAAAGTTGAAATAACTGATATAAATAAATCAAAATTTAGTTTTTAACATCTCAATAGAGACGAAGTTGGAATGTTATAGAAGAACCAGGAACTCAAAGCAAGTACAGGACTTACGACCTGTTATCAGCTGGCTCCCGTAATCACTTTATGCGCTTGCGCAACGCTAACCAATAATGTCTTATTATTGAGTCCTCATCAATGAAATTGCATATAAGCAACCTTATAAAAAATATTCAATAACGTTTTTTTTTCTACGTGGCCTCATGACTTTTTTTCAGTTTTCTCAGGAAATAGATTAACTAAGGAAGGAAACGAGTTGGCAAATCCAGGCTGAGATGGGAGGATGAAGTGAGATGGGATGCTACACAGCTTCTTCAGGTTCTGTTGGAAGACGTCGTTGGAAGACGTCGGCAAAGTACAGAAAGGTTGGAGGTGAAATTTGCAGGAGGCCTTGGTTCGATATGGACTGTAGTGCCATCGGAGAGAGAGATCATCAAATGGTTTATAATCGAGTAGCGTTATAATTGCGTGATATGGGCAGAATAAAAGATGTAAAAGTTTAAAAAAGGGAGTGGACTTACTGTGCCATCCGTCTTTATCTTTCTCTTTTTAGTGTAGTTCTTCTTTTCTTCACGTCACTGGTTCAGCAATGGTTCACTACACTTATCTGTTATTATTATCGTTTTTACTTGCGAATAGCCGCGAACGTGATTATAAAAAGGTAAATATGCGCACGGCGCCGAATCTGTATGTTAAGTTTCGTACAATATATGCACACGGTGGTACATAACCGAGTATTGCGAATGAAGAGAGTTAGCCTACTCGCTCGCGGACAGGGGCAAATTTATTGTTGCCTTGATCAAGGTATGGATGTGAGTATTTATTTTATTTTTATTAAAAAAAGGTACATCGACAGACATTCAGCTTACAATTTTCATAAAAAGATAACAATTTTGGTTATTATGAGTGCTGGACGTCCAATTATGGATCCACACAACATTACAAAATTACATGAGCTCAAATTCAATCACACACGTAAGTTACACATGTAAGAGTTATATAAATAAAAGAAAATTAGGGTACAAAAGTTAAGTAGAAAAAAAATATTTACATAAGTTAAGCAAAAAAAAAGTTACATAAGTCGGAATAAGAAAAAATAGGTACCTTCATGAGAAGTAAAAAAAATACATAAGTAAAAAAAAAAAAAAAAAACATGTTCAAACCGATTACAATCAAATAGCATATATATTATAAATAGCACTGAGGCCTTCTTAAAACAACACGCGCGAGTTAACTTTTTTCTTAAAAGCAGAGAGCGAATCCGCAAACACGTCAAGATCAGGACACTCCCTTGTCATATCCCTTCTATGATAGGGGTTTCTTTATGTCAGGAATATAAGGATAGGTACAAATACAAAGGAAAGGTATCTGTCATCTGCGCCAACAATCATCCTTAAATAATTTATCAAAAAATTCCCCCATAACCTCGAGGAAGTCATCGTATTGGGAATCTTGGAGGGTAGCAGATCAAATCGATCTTCGACTACTTAAGCCCAGAACCGTCCTAGATAGAAGCATATCATTCGCCGAGTGATTGGATTAAGTCGTCATCTTCAGTCACGATGAAGCCTTATAATATCGATATAAAGAAAAAGCTTCTCTGGAAAAGATGTCCATTTAATCGGGCACGGTAGCGCGTTTTTTTTTCCAGTTCACTGCACGTCTATAATAATTATGGCGACTGCAAAAAGAGAAGAAAAAAATGCGTGACGTGGTGAAATATTGCCCGAAGCTTAAAACGCTTCGGTAATTCTTGGCCTGAAGCCAGATGGCAGCTTGGACAATGAACGGATTGGAAAGGATAGGAATCTTAGGTAAGTATATGATATATAAGTATTATAGAGAGCTGGTATTACTTGGTATTATTTCATACTGATATTACTTGTAGGTACTTTAATACTTCAAACATTCTTAACTTCTTCAATTGACAAATTATAGTAGGTATAATACAAACATACAATCACACCACGTTCCTGTATTGAGACAGTCAGAGAGAACCGAGCGCAATACAATGCTGTCTTTGGAGACATTAATCACCTCGCCACGTCATTCGTAAATGTTTGTCAATATTTTATTCTTCTAGTCAGGACAACATAATATTAATATGCCGATCGGCGTGGCACAGTTGGTAAGCCGTTTGGTATCGGGTGTGGTGGGTTCGATTCCATCCAAGGAGAAATATATTTTAATTCGAATCTCAGAGTTCGAACCTCACCCTGGCTGCCTCAACCAATTCGGTTCGCCTATAACACAAGCATTTATGCTTTATTTGTTATATTTATTTACACAATATACGGCATAAGCCATTTGCTTGTTATAATAATAAAAATAATCAATTATAAATAAAGATAAAAATATAGACACAGATTAAAATAAAGAAATTGATGAAAATATAGATTCAAATAAAAATAGACAAAAAGAATCAGATAATTAGAAATAGAAACCTTAAAAACAGTTAATTATAAAATTAACAATAATAATAACGGTGTAATATTAAAACAAAATGTAAATCACCTGAAAAAAAAAACGCTAAAATGTATGTAAATATAAACTAAAATGGGTAAAAGAAGAATTAAAATAAAATTGTTCACACAAACAAATAAATGTACGGAAGCTTCAATGTAATAATTCAATGTCATAAAAAAATAATAATAAGAGAGAAAAAAACGAATGTGGCAATAGATCGACTGCAGCTATATAAGTTGACAGCTATCGAAACATGAAAGATCCATATTTTTTTTTGAAGACCGGCAAGCTATCTCTTAAAATATCAACACACAACACATAGTTCATTGCCAAACCTGTGCAATATTGGTGAGTTAAAAAAAATAGTTTGTGGAAGTTGCTACCTCATGAAACATCACCGATTGTCAAGTGAAATTTAATTGCAATCACAAGTTTGATGCAGTCCATCTCTCCGTTAACTAACTTATATAAAAATTAAACATCCAAAAATCTTCTTTGATCGGCCAAGGAGTGCAATCGAAAGAAAGACAGGGAGTGTAGAAATTTAAGTAATTTAGAAATATTGAGGTGTAAATTGTTTGAAAAGGACATATGTATTTATTAAAAGAAATTACCGCGTTTCTCGTTGCAGTAAATAAATATTATTTTTAATGATTTTAAATAACTATGCAGATTTATTTAATTTCTACATTGTTTTATTTACATATTCACTAAATACCATTAATATCTTCCGCGGAAAACAGATATAAACGAATGTTGAATTCATCCCATTTCAAAAAAACGATCAGTCCTATGTTCATTTTGTATGAGCATTTTTTCCGACACACACTTCACGCCATATAATTTGAGTTTACAAACACTGCAACTGAGCTGAATTTTTTAAACGAAATGTTGCGTTTCTTACTGGAATTTCAGAAATTCTTTTATCTAACTTTAAGACGAGTTAAAACACTGCAACTTTCTGGGGGGCAAGTCTGGTTTGACCGGCGAAATCAAAACCCTAGTGATTACCCAAATCGTATGGAGTTCTATGACATCTAAAGATATTATAAAACTCCATTTAATAATAATTTCCATGATATCGGTAATCACGAGGGTTTTGATTTCGCCGATTGAACCAGACTTGCCCCCCTGATTTTGTGTATTCCAAATGACAATGTATTTAAGGGGGGTCTGCTGCCAACGTACCTATTTATCAATTTGATATACCATCATTATTTCTAATCTAATCGTTTTGAAAAAAAAATTAGATAGTTTGGGTTTTTTTTTACATGTCTACGTAGGGGACACCAGCTATTAGGATTTGGGTCCATTGTACTCTTCCGAAGAAGCGCACTACGTAGGCTTGCTATCTAGAAAAGAGTTTATTTATTCGAATTTTAAAAAGACCCGGGTTGTACGAAGGTGGAAACACAGAATTCGGAAGATCGTTCCACAGTCGGGCTGCTGTATTAATAAAGGAGTTCGAGAAGCGACTTGTTCGTATAATGTTGAAGGTCCACTGTGAATGGGTGCGGGTAATTATAAAGAAAAATATACCTTAACTTTTTGATAATGTTCTGTATAAATTCTTGTAGAAAAATAATGGCATACCCCGATTTTAAAACATGTATCTTATATTTTTAATAAACTATAAGGCGTAGTTCAATAATTTTTCTTTAAATTAAAGAAAACAAAAATATCTATAAAAATATGATTTGACTTTGCATTAATGCTTCAGGTTTAGTAAATAAATCTAAAAAACATGTATTTTCCATTTAGCGCCATTGTGAAATAAAAGTTTTTTTGGTTTATTTACTTAACCTGAAGCATTAATGCAAAGTCACATCATATTTTTCTAGATATTTTGATCTTCTTTAATTTATAAAAAAAAAATATTGCTCTATACCCTATAGTTTTTTAGAAATTAAATGTCAAAAATCGGGGTATACTTATTATTTTTCTACAAGAATATATTCAAAACATAATTAAAAAGTTAAGGTGTATTTATCTTTATTAATATCCAAACTACATATGTTATTTTTTTAAAAATGATTCGTTTTGTAGTAATAATGCAATTTCAAATTTATGACCCATCGACCCATCTAATAAAATTATTAGATGGGTCGATGGCAGAGCGGATAGCGCGCTGGTCTAGTAATCCAGCGGTCGCGAGTTCGTATCCTGCCTCGAACGATTTCGTTCACCTATAGCACAAGCATTTATATGCTTATTTAGGGAACGTAGGAAGATGTATATGTACTTGTTTAACAAGGCCATATTCATTTAAAAAAAAAATAAAAAAATAGGTATTATGGCAGCAGTCGCCCTCTTAAACTGTTTCATTCGATATCTTGATGAAATTGAACAATTTGTTATTCCATACAAAGTTAACAACAATGCTATACTTATTGCATAAAACCAGGAGTATTTTAATGAATCTCATTAATTTGACAATAACATTTCAACGTTTTTTTAAATTATTTTGTAAAGTAATACTTTTTTATTGTGAATTTTTCATAAATTAGATTCTTAAGGGGGGGACTGCTGCCAACGTACCTATTTTTCAATTTGATATACCATCATTATTTCTTATCAAATCGTTTTGAAAAAAATAATTTAGATAGTTTGGATATTAATAAATAAAAATATACCTTAACTTTTTGATAATGTTCTGTATAAATTCTTGTAGAAAAATAATGGCATACCCCGATTTTAAACGTTTATCATATATTTTTAATAAACTATAAGGCGTAGAGTAATATGTATATTTTTTTTTTAAATTAAAGAAGACAAGAATATCTAGAAAAATATGATGTGACGTTGTATTAATGCTTCAGGTTTAGTAAATAAACCTAAAATACATTTATTTTCCATTCAGCGCCATTGCGTAATAAAAGTTTTTTGGTTTATTTAGTTAAACTGTTGCGTTAATGCAACGTCATATCATATTTGTTCTTCTTTAATTTATAAAAAAAATATTGCACGATACCTTATATTTTTTTAGAAATTTATGATAAATGTCTAAAATCGGGGTATGCTTATTATTTTCCTACAAGAATATATACAGAACCAAATCAAAAATTTAAGGTATATTTCTCTTTATTAATATTCAAACTAATTAGGTTATTTTTTTTCAAAATGATTCGTTTAGTAATAATGATGGTACCTATATCAAATTGAAAAAATAGGTACGTTGGCAGCAGTCACCCTCTTAACGTGTTTCATTTATTTTTTAACGCTTCCTTAGACGTTATTTTTTGGTGGCGATTTATTGCCAAATTGCGATTTCTTTCTAATGAACTTATAATTATTGCAGTCCAGATAGGCAAGATTATTTGCAAAATAGATAATTTTGTAGGTTTTGTAGAATTTAATAGGAAATTGAACCAAGATCGAAGGCATAGTAGCCACAAGGTTACTATGGTATAGCGGTCGACGTTATAATATGTATATATCTAGGTAGGGACGTTGAATTTTTCATTTATCTTTTACTCCTCACTACCCCAAGGCGATATAGTGGGGAGTTATGAAATCGCAATTTTAAGGTGATTTTTTTACTGCAGATGTATGTAGTATCAGGCTAATATTGTGTCCTATAGTGACTACAAAACATTTGGCTTGTACGACCAAACGTTTTGTGCACACAGCCAAACAGTATGGTCATAAACAGATAATCTTTTATTCCTGATAAGCCTTATCGGTTGTCATAACATAAAAAGCCGATAGGATTGGAACATAAGGTCATAATGATCCAGAGAGGCAAGCCTGGTCCAACCGGCGAAATAAAAACCCTCGTGTTTACCCATATCATCGATATAATTATCATATGGAGTTCTATGACATCTTAAGATACTATAGAACTCCACTATATTATTAACTATAATAATTAAAACCATGCTATGGGTAATTGTGAGGATTTTGATTTCGCCGGTTGGACCAGACTTGCCCCCCTGGTGAACAACCTACTGAAATATGGCTTTGTAAGAAGCTTAGCAATTTAATACACGAGCATAATATATAGGACGATGCATGAATGTTGATGAAACGATTGTTTCCTGTCAAGATAGAAGAATGTGGCGTTCATTATTTTCTGCTCCACCGATTTATGTATGTATGCCATTTTGTATCTAAAAATCTGTCTTTGATTCATCATATTTACAACGCCCCACATCAATCCCGTAATATTTTTATATGGGAAAATCTACATATTCATGCGGTATATATATATCGCAAGGTATATTTTTCACATGGCGTAATCCCACAGTGCTCCGCTACTGAAAAAAAGATATGTTCCGTGTGTAAATCATCGCGGGTGGCATCCCTGACTGGCGTCCGTAATCCGCGACCCAGGGTTGCCACCAACACTGATTGTACAATGCCTACCACCTCATATCTCTGGACCTGAGTTTAATTGCGAAAAGATTTCACGGATTCGTAACATTTTCAATTAATGAAAATATAATTCACGTATGTTATTTATGTAAATGTGAGCTCAGTTTGGAATGTAAAAGTAAATGAATATAAAGCTTTGAATTATTATGTGTCGACCGACGTAGCAGTAGCGGAATTGCTTATAGAAGCCAAAAATCTCGGCTTGCCTATGAATATTATGTTAAGAAATCTAATACCTAATCTTTTTTAACCATACTACACGATTAAAAATTGGACCGTATGTAGATACGATGCTTGACAGGGCCACACATATACATATTATTTTGGCATGTGATTTTAAAATATTTTTATGGCCACTAAAATGAACAGCGATGCTAAAAAAACAATATTTTCGATATTTCCCAATTTCTTTCTGGGTTTGCCTAGTCCGAAGGTTCTAGGCACGCCCCTGCGACGTAGTAGGTACATATATTTTTATGATTAAAAACACCGAATGAAATATATTTTTTTTATTATTTATAAGGAAATAATGTAAAATGGAGAAAAATGTCATTACTAGAATGAAAGTGAATACATTGAGATGGTTTGGTCACATGGGGAGAATGAATGAGGAGCGCCTGACGAAGAAAATATACAGAGCGGGAAGGAATGGAATGAGAGGTCGGGGACGCTCAAGAAAGGGATGGCACGACCATGTGAACGATATTTTGAAAGACGGAAATGATAGATGTGTGAACAATAGACGAACATGTGTGAGACGATGTATGAGTGTGCACGAGGCGTGGGATGCGTGCCAGGATAGAAAAATGTGGCGTTCGGTTCTCTCTGCCTACCCCTCAAGGGACATGGCGTGATAGTATGAAAATATATTTATTTATTTATATTTAGGAAACAAACAGCTGAATACAGTTTTGTTTGTGAAAATTTTAGCTTAATACAGTATAATGTAATAATAATGAATAATTATTGTGAGAAAAAATTATTCTATGAATATGTCTTTGTAACAAGTACATACATATACATCCACATACCTTCCGTAAACCAAGCATAAATGCTTGGTTTCCGTAAACCAAGCATTTATGCTTGGTTTACGGAATGTATGTGGATGTATGTAGTGGTGAGTGTAGCGAAATATTAATTTTTAATTAATAACATAAAATAATGTGTGATAAGATGGGTTGATGGCAGAGCGGTTTGCGCGCTGGGTTAGTAATCCAGTAGTTGCGAGTTCGAATCCTGCCTCAACCGTTTTCATTCACCTATAGCACAAGCATTTATGCTTACTTTAGGGAATATAGAAAGATGTTTATGTTCTTGTTTAACAAGGAAATATTCATTTAAAAAAAATGAGACGAATCACATGAGACAAAACACAAAAATGTGAGATAAAATTCATAAAAGTATGAGACAAAATACACAAAAGTTTGAGAAAAAACAAATAAAAATTTGAGACATAAGAGTGAAAGAAAAAACACATACATTAAAACAAATTATTTACTTTTTTGAACTCAGAAACGAACAAAAATTGATAAGAAAAAATATTTTTTCGGAAAAATTATTTCGTAAGAACCTGCTACCGAAGAGTTAATTGAAAAATAATAATAATGCTTTTCTTATCGAGGGGGAAAATTTGACAAATACTGTCGTATTTTTTTTTCTTTTTCAAATTTACAATATAATCCATCTTCCTTCTTTGACACGCAGCTTCTTGTATTATAAATTTACAAGTGAATGTTACTCGGGAAAATTCGAAATTTGTTTTCAATCAAATTTCCCATCGAAGCAATTTCATCGTCGATTTTCTATAATGACACTGTTTCATCCTATAATACAAAAAATTACATCCTATAAATATTTTACGAAGAAGCATTATTTCAAATGAAATTATATTTAATCCGCTTAATTCTAAATTTAGCTACGAAAAACTTTTTTGGTTAACTACTAACACCCTAATAATTTTAAGAGACGGGTATTCGAAAATTCAACAGGCAACAATAACATCTCACATACTTCAGCAATGAGGTTCTCCATCTATTCTGAGTGATGTGCCTTTTTAGGCGAGACGAGACTGGTGTGTGGGTATACACGCATGTATTGATCCATTCATAAGGTAATTCACACCCTCTTGCCTTCCGCTGGTTACCCCACACTGTGGGCTATGCAGAGTATGCAGTGGTGGTATGAGATGAGATCCAATGTCCGGCATATTTTCTTGAAATGTTTTCATCCACCCTGTATTTTTATTTTTAACAATGAATGTTTCCTTGAAACAATAACATACATTGACTAAGTTAAGCATAAATGCTTGTGCTACAGGTGAACGAAATCTGCCGTGGCAGGATTCAAACTAGCGACCACTCTATTACTAAAACAGCGCGCTAACTCTACTGCCGCCATTTAAAACCAAACATATACAATCCAATCCAATCTAATTTAAAATTTGTATCCAATCATATCCAATCGCTGAATACATAAAACAAAAGTTTTTTTTAAAAAATCATGTGTTACTATTGTTTATAGGTAATATTATGTTCTAAGATTCTATAATATCTGTTTTGCTTGTTTTGATACTAGATTATTATTATATTATTGTTTTTTTCATGTTGTTTGATGTCTTCTGTTGCGGTAGTGTGTTTTCCTTTTGTTTATATTTTGTGTTTTATTGTTATTGATAGGTACGTGTCTTTTTTGGATGTTCATATAGTCATTTGTTTTTTTTAGTATTTGTTTTGTTTATACTAGATGTAAGAAATTGTCTTTTTTACATCTAAATAAAATATATACAATACAATACAATATTCAATTTTAATATTTAAAATTCTTTTAACTTGGCGCGAGCTAAGTGGAAGTATAACAACGTTTGATTTTCTTTTTTTATTTTATAATTAAAAGATTTCCTTTTTTACCGATTTCACTTCTTTGTTTATTTTGATTTGTATAAATTTATCCACATAATAAAATGAATGACAAATAAACATATTTATATAATGTACAACTACAATCTTTTTTCATACAACCCCCATTTTTTCATATTTTTCATTATTATCTATTATTTGTATGTGATTATTTATTTTGTTTCGTCTTCTATATCTTACTGAACTTCTTTAATTTTTATTTCTATGCATACAAACATACAGTTAATAATACCTACATAAAATTCAAAATTTACAATAAATTATTAAAAATAAAAGTAATAAGATACATCAGATATTTAAAAAAAATTCAGACTGCCAGATGTTGATTTATTTAAATAAAATTCCTCTTTGATTGAAATTTAAAGACGAATTTCTTTTTCGAAAATGGGGACCTGATTGAAAAAAATCGACTTGTATAAAATTTATAAAATGCTTAAGTAGTGCATTTAATTTCCATTATTCTTTCAACGGGTTATATTCAAATTTTAATAATCTTTTTCACATAAATGAAATTAAAAAATAATGATCAGTTCATCAAGATGAAATAACATATTTTTTACGAATAACAACAAGCCTTCAAGGATTGGATGATAATATTCTTACGCTCAGATAATAATACACCCAAAGAAAAAAAAATCATCGTCGTCAAAAAAAGAAGGAAAAATAGATTGGGTAGGTATTCGTGAAATTCTATCGTAAAAAATGAAATTGAATTTTCCGCCATCGTCAGCCCTTCGCGGTAAAAGGGCGCAAAATTGCCCCCGAGGCGTAAATCACGAGAGCGCTGAATGGAAATCCAGTTACAAGCCAGACCGGTCACTTTATGTTACCAGAGTCTACACTACATATCTAACTTAAAACCAGGAAGTACCTACATACCACTATGGAGCGTACACACGAGATACGCGAACGGAACTAGCGAATTGTTTTTTTTTTTTTTTACAATTTTCTTACATACCACAATAACTTATATTATTTCGAACAAGTTAAACTTGTAAAATATATGTAAAACATCCATTTTGATTTGTTCAACGAAGTTTACTATCTGTTTCAATTCATAGTAGGTACAGATTTATTGTACCTCCTCATTTGTAGTGATATAACGTCCTCCATCTATCTAAACATATTCAACAAAGGCTAGAAAAAAAAAACTCTCTGATTATACCTGATTTCTTCTTCCTATTCTTTTCCCTTTATTTTCTTATTAATGCTATGAACAGTAATTTTTTGTCAAGTCATAATATTATTGCCAAAATACACATTCCATTGTATATTTAACATTTGCCCTGGTTGGTTGGAAGAAATTGTCGATTGGTATTGAGCCCGTCAGTGTACAAGAAGATACAAATATATAAATAAATTAAATTAGTTTCAATATGTATAGGTATGATAAATTCCACAAATTTCTGAATAGATATTGCCCAAAGTAAATTCCAGAATTTTTAAAAATAAGGTTTACTTCATTTATGCATCCGAGAGTAGCATCAATTCACCTTGATACACTTTCGATATAGTTGAAAACTGGAAATATTACAAAAGTAGTTATAAAATAAATATAATTGTATACTAAGAATAATAATGTGTAAGTTTCGATATAGATCGGGCAAAAGAAGTATTGGAAGTCCTCAAAAAAGGTGGTCTGATGATAGTGGCTGACGAGTGGAAGTCGAGTAACTGGAGGCGGATGGATGCGGTCTGCCCAAGATAGGGAGCTGTGGAGGTCTCAGGGGGAGGCCTATGTCCATTACTGGATGAAGAAGGGCTGAAGAAGAAGAAGAAGAATAATACAAGTATATCTGTCAAGATTGATAGACTCAAGAACCGTCAAAGTGGCTAGGGATAATGTTCCCCAAGAAAGTAGACCTCCACGACGTCCTCCCAAGAGATGAAAGGACAGCTGATAGACCACGTCACAGGAGGGAAGCTTACGCAGGAAATAAAAAAGCCAACAGGTCTTAAAAAAAGGGGAAAAAGAAGATTACCACTTACTCGATCAAGTTTTACCAAAACATGAACTTATAGAGTTCTTTTAAATAATATATTTTAATCTGTTAATTCCATAATAAATAGACGT
The DNA here is from genome assembly GCA_963576475.1 of Molanna angustata. Taxonomy (NCBI): domain Eukaryota; kingdom Metazoa; phylum Arthropoda; class Insecta; order Trichoptera; family Molannidae; genus Molanna; species Molanna angustata. The sequence continues at coordinate 8,988,514 of OY754985.1, read as the reverse complement.
GGAGAGATCATTGAAAAATAATATCGCCATATTATATGAAAGTAATTTCTGTGATATATTGAATAAATCAACATCAAAATAAAGCTCGCACAAACTCTCCTTCTCCCCATTCTCGATTATGCAGATATTTGCTATTTGGATCTTACTCAGGAACTTCTAAACAAATTAGATCGATTACAAAACGTCTGCATACGTTTCATATATAATCTTCGCAAATACGATCACATATCATTTTTTCGCAAGGAACTCAAATGGCTTCCTATCCGTCTGCGCCGAGATCAACACACTCTTTGTCTTCTGTTTAACATTTTGAACAACCCTAATGCTCCATCATATCTTACCGAAAGATTTCAACCTCTGGCCTCTCATGGACTCCCGCTTCGATCTAGAGAAGAGAGAACCTTCGCCATCCCATCACATGCCACGGCTTTCTATTCATCATCATTTACTGTCCATGCTGCCCGGTTATGGAACAACTTGGCCCTTGACATTAGAACTGCACCAACGTTAGGTACCTTCAAAACTAGATTAAAACGCGCGCTCATACTTTCCATTTCTTAACCTACATACTTCCCATTTATTTCCCTATTCTTGTAGTTAGTCATATCTCCTCTCCTTTTTTTTCCCTTCCCTCCCATAGTGTTGTAACAGGTTTTATCTATGATTTGTTAAATTTTCACTGATGTACATATTTATATTCTTCTTACTTTATTGTGTTTAAATGTAATATGTTTATGGTATTATATATATTTTCTTTTTAGTACATGTACCATTTTGTCTCATAACTGTCACAGATGGTTGTCTGGAAGAAATTGCCAATAGGCAATAAGTCCGCCATTTGTACTAGCTATTAAGTAATGTACAATAAAGTGTTTAAATAAATAAATAAATAAATAAATCTTTTGGATATTAGCTCCATTAATTTGTTTAACAATGTGTCTTCAAAAAATTAACGGGATGGAGATGCACATAAGGGAAGATTTCCTGACGAGGTGTTTAGTACTCTGTAGATTTTTCAGGATCTGGGAACTATTTGAAATGTATGTTTAGTTTTGAGAAACGATTTTTTTTCTTGAGCGACCCAAGAAAACGGAATATGGCTACTAATAGTGAGGTAGCCATAGAAAAAGAATAAGTGATCCCACAGTAAGTGCAAATATAAAAATAATAGGTTTACATATGTAGTTAATAAATATATTTAAAAATAGCAAATAACAGGTTCGCAATATCACATACACAATAACCGTTTTTTTTTTCTCGATAAATAGGCATGATCAAAGTATGATCAATGATCGACAAATTAAAACTGCCAAGATTTCATAGTACACGTTTAAATTCTTTGCGATTTCATCTGACAAAACATTCATTATGCCCTCATAACCTGGATAATTTCGTTAATTTTATCAAAATAAATCAGTTCCATGTAAATTCTTTCTGAAAAAATAAGGTTTGAAAAATATTTTCTTTTGTTCCATTATCCGCATTTGTATAGTGTTACAGCTCGTTTAGTTAGTATGAAGCTTTACGTCCATTGAACCATTTACAATCTGTGCCATGTTTTAAATTAAATGCACGGAGTAATGCAGCGAAGTGTCTAGAATTATGACCTCAAACGACAGTCACCGTTCTGACCAAATTTGGTTTTTGCAATATCTATATGTGACTTTAGGTGCAATGACAGTTGTCAGACCGCATTGGACAAATTATATAGTGGCCAAATTAAAAACGTTCAGATTCTAATGATTTTTTTGGAATTAGAGCTGTTCAAATGAGAATGTACCAATCTCAATTCAACTTTTTTTTTATACAAAGTAGAATTCATATACATATGTAGTTACAAGAATTAAGAAATGCTAAAGACACAATAATTAATTAAATAATAATAAATAGGATTTCTATAGCGCCGTTTAAAAATTAATTATCATTCCAAAGGTTCTAATAATTCGATTTTGTGCAGCTCTGCGAAAGAAAGCTGGTTTTGGTCCTTTAGTGAAAGTGCTCTTGCTTTAAGGACCGTAAAGTACAGCTCACACCAAAAGCATCAAAACATCGAACCAAAAAAACCAAAGCATCTGTTAAAGTAAGCTTCTTTACTGACTCTTTCCAACTCCTTAAGGGAGTTGTTACCATGTGATCCAGTCGACTTGAGTGTGAGATCCCTCCCAGATAGCTATTTCCTCTGACATAGCTCTTGAATGTATTGTGCAGCTAGATTGTTCAAGGCATTAAACACCGTCAAACAAATTTTGTAACCTATTCGCTCTAAACTCTTCAACCAGTGTAATTCGTTTAGTAGTGGAGTTACTTATGTGACATTGTTTTTCCGCAACCATAAATAAGCCTTGTCTCTGCATTAAACGCCATCTTTAATTTATCGAGTTGATACTTCAGCAATCCAGCATAAATGCCTTTGCAGTAATCAAGGCGACACTCAACATTGATTCCATAAGTTTGCACTGGTTTTCCTTCTTCAAAGTTGACAATCCCTGAATGAATTTTTATGAATTTAATGAACTATTGGAATTGTTAACACTATGGTATATATCTAAACATAAATATAATTGAAGATGCCCTAACAAGGCGAGTAGCTATCGACCATAAATAAAGAACATATGTAAAATCCAAAACATAGTGTTTTATTTTTTAATTTATTATATAAGTACAATTTTTCTCCACCTTTTTTATCGGTTTGAAAACTGACTGGAATATAGTTACAAAAATATGTTAAAAACGTAGTAATTAAAAAATTGTTAAGATAACAATTCTATAGACTCAATTTTCCCGAAATAACAAGATTTTTGGAAGACCTTTACACATAAAATACCATTCTCTACCATAACGCTATTTCCCTATTTGGGGTAGGCAGAGAAAACCGGAAGCCGGACTCCTCACTCTTGACAAACATTTCTCGCTTCATTCATGCCCACGCATCGTCTCATATACGATTTTCTATTACTCTTACTTTTTTTGTCTCCATATTTCAAATTCCACTTATGTGATCGTGCCAACTTTTCTTTCCTCTTTTATCAACTTTATATACTTTTTATGTCAGACGGTCATCACTCATTCTTTCTATGTGGCCAAACCACCTTATTTTGCATTTATTTGATCAATTGTTTATCTTACTCACGATATTTCTTTCAATCATACATTCTCGTCTAATATCCTCATTTCTTATTCTTTTATACATCGTTTTACCACACATTCGTCATAGTAACCTCATTTCGACATTCGTGTTAATTCTACTTTCATGTGTCTTCTTCCATGTCCATGTGTCACGTGCATACAATAATGTTTGTATAACGATAAAATCATAAAGAAAAAATGATCTTTGTCAATGTAATTGAGTAAATTATCTTTGTCACATAATTGAGTTTCAATGCGTATTCATCATAGACTAATAACATCAACTGCAAGTAATTAAACAAACATATCATTCATTCATGCCATCATGTCATATCCCACAATTTAACAACACATAGAATAATTTTTTTACATACATACATACATAAATTTATACATTAAAAAATACCACGTGCCATTTGACATTTTAATGTAGTTAGCAACTGTCACTCCCAATTGTGTACAAGTATGTATGTAGGTACCTAAAGTGTGCCGAGATAGAAAAACAAGGCGTCGGAAAATATATATTGAATTTAGAAGAGACCGCCATAATGGTGTCATTTTATACATTTCATTAATTTAGGAATGTAATTGAGTTTCCTTCAAAACGTTGTCCTAGTAAAAATCATTTAAAAAAATAATCTTTGAAAAAAAGGAAAATTCCTGTCTCGAGAAGAATGAAGAGGTCTCCACTCGAAATAAAATTAAGAGTGTTTAAGGAAAAATGGTCGTTGGTAAAGTAATGAGTTTGCTAAACTTGAAACGAGTCACAGCGAGTTCGACTCGAAACTCTTTGAACTACGAAATTGTATTAAATATTATTGTAATTTTAAAACAAATTTAATCTATCAAAATTTGATAGTTTAAAGCATTTAATTTTTTTTTATATGAACGAATTAATTGGTATCAGAATTGCAAACCTGCATAGTTTCGTTCTATGAATCTTAATTTCGTTTTTTTGAAAGACGATCGTTATTCATAAAAAGAGCATAATCAAAAACGTTATAAACGTTGCAATTATGAATGATTGAAAAAAAAAATATTTTCGACGCAAATTTTGATGTGTATTTTAACGTTTTTTTTTTTATATAATCGGTTTATATGGAATGGAATGAGAGGTCGGGGACGCCCTCCATACAATCCTATCTTGACATACATACCTAGGTACATGTGTTATATAGAAAACCAAATATCTTAAAATATTAAATAATTTTTATTTATGGGTTTATATTTTGGTACTTACTCTTCTAAACAAGAGACCACAAGAGAGGCGACAAGAGACCACAAGGGCGACCACCTAATAGATGGATGGACGACATTAAAAGATTTGTTGGACCACAGTGGATGGGAGTCGCAAAGGAACGGGAGGAGTGGAGAAGGAGAGGGGAGGCCTATGTCCTGCAGTGGGCAAACACAGGCTGACGATGATGATGATGATGATGACTTACTCTTCAACTATACGTACTATCGCTATCGACAGTTGGATCTCATCTGTTACATGCAACTAGTTTAAACTGAATACTTTGCATTGGTTATCCCCAAAACGATACGTTAAATAATTGAAAAATTTATCTTGAACTTTCTCAATACGATCAAAATATGTTCGATACGATCAATACGATCAATATCAATATATATGTTCGATATATTGATCGTATTGATATTTTTTATTATTTATAAGGAAAAGAATGTAAAATGAAGAAATATGTCATTACTAGAATGAAAGTGATCACATTGAGATGGTTTGGTCACATGGGGAGAATGAATGAGGAGCGCCTGACGAAGAAAATATACAGAGCGGAAAGGAATGGAATGAGAGGTCGAGGCCGCCTAAGAAAGGGATGGCACGACCATGTGAACGAAATTTTGAAAGACGGAATTGTTAGAAGTGTGAGCAATAGACGAACATGTATGAGACGATGCATGAATGTGGACGAAGCGAGGGATGCGTGCCAGGATAGAAAAATGTGGCGTTCGGTTCTCTCTGCCTACCCCGCAAGGGACATGGCGTGATGGTATGTATGTATGTATCTATAAAAAAATAACCAATTTTTAGTATTTTGTTTGTTTTGATAGATAAAATCATAGGAAAAAAAAACCTTTGTCTATGTATAATTAATAAACTACCTTATAAGTTATCTTCATAAATTTTAATATATTTGTGACACATATTTATAGATTATAAATAATTAAAAAAAAAACAAATTTATATTTACCACGAATTTGAGTATCTTCATACTGTGTAAGTTTGTCAGGAGGAAGGAGCGGTTAGCTTCGAAAACATTCGACTATATTAAAATTCGTGGATTATACAAAGACATTGTATATTTTTATTAATTTATATATTATAAGTATTCATCGTAAAATAATAATCTCAACTGTTATAATGCAATCATATCATTCATTCATAC